>VDFB02281492.1:853660956-853883383 GCA_007258455.2 Sequoia sempervirens | reverse complement strand
GGTGGTGTTTTATGCAGTTTGTGTAACTCCCCACTTTTTCACTTGAGGTTGTTTTATATTAAGGTTCCATGTTCTCTCATTCAAGCAGCTCCTTGTTTAGTTCTTCAAAATTTTCCTTTCATTCACATGTCATAATTGTTATTTAAGTGGCATTTTAACATGATATTTGAACTTGGGTGCACTTTTATATAGTTTGTTGAACTCTCCACTTTATTTCTTATAGAGATTTACTTTCAAATTTTAAAAGACATTTATGATGAAAATAGTGAAGTGATAGCTACCACATGTCATGGAGCAATTAAAGATATTGAGTTCTCATCTACCCCATGTTTTTCCATGAATTTTTAAGAAAGTTTCAAGTGTTAGAAAAATATTCTCATTGTGAAAAGGTTCTTCAAGGATGAGTTGGATGAGATGTGGAATTATAGTTGCAAAATTCACCATTGAAGGTATTTATAGTATCCACTTATTTCAACTTGCTTTCCTAGAATATTTCTATCTACATTTTAGAAGGTTGTCTATTGCTTGAGCTATAAAATCTCATTCATGGAAAGAGTTAAGTATATGGGTTATGAATATGTGTTTGGGATAACTTATGAGGGACCAAAAATTGGAGATACCCATCTAGGCCCTATTAATTTGAATGAAATAAGAAGTAAATTCAATAAACCAAAATTTTCACCCATCATTGAGCTTGAAGCTTCCATATTTCCTTTCGCATTACAATTCCCTAAACTCATCTTAGAATGCATTAGGAACTATAGTTCACAAACACAAGAGGTTAGGACAAAAGATAATCTACTAGTTATGAAAGTCCAAAGGTCCACCTTTGTGCCTTGCTTGAGAATCCCAAAAAAAGATGAGTATTGACCTATGACTATGACAAATTATAAAATTGAATTTTTGCAAAGAAAGGGGTCAACATGAATGAAATGGTGAAAAATTGGTTGGTCAAGCCCAAAAGGGGTAAGTCTCAATTGCTTCAGAAGTTGCATAGAACTCATTTTGTGGAAGAAGTAGCTGACATTTTAGTGTTGTTACATAGGTTAAGGGGAAATGAAGACATTCATGGATTTTTCGAATGGATGTATTTCTTCATCTAAACTATGTTATGCAGACAACAATTCTTGGATTGGGCAGAAATTATTAGTGATCACCTACATGAGTTGATGAATTTCTTTACCCTCAATAGGTTCATCTAGATGTGTTCATACTTTATATACATAATTTCCAGTAAAAGACCTTGGCCTAGATTAAGACCAAGTGACTTACCTCCAAAGAAATTACCCATTTATGATTGTTTTGATAAGCTACAACTTCATAAGATATTTCAATATTTTAGGAGAATAACTGATACTTTCACTATGAGGATGGTCATGGAGTTACATGGATGTCCTGAAATGTGGTTATCACACAAAGCAATGCAATTTGTATATTTCTATGCTAGTCATTTCATTCAATTTAAAATATTCTCTTACATAAGGGTTGGTGGATATTCTGGATTTTCGATCAAATTTCCTAAATACCCTGAGGATAAGTGGGTGATCATTTAAGTAAGAAGGAAGTCGGTTGATGTAAATAGGTTTTTCCAAGGTAGGAAAATATTGATAGTTCACTTTTCCATTGGTTTTAGTTCTTATAGATTTCAAACTATGTATGATGCCCTAAATATTGAGAAGGAAATATCTATGTATAATATGTTTTCATATGAGAAACAATTTCCTTTTGATTCAAAGGCTTATATTAAGAATAATTTGAAACTAAGCCCTAATTTCTTTCATTAGCCTAGCCTTGAAGATTTCTGGGTTGACTATTTTGATGAGTATGGAGTTAGTAAAATGAGTTGGATGAGGTTGTTAGTGGAACAAATTATCATCTATGACTTAAAATGGGATCTATAAGGCATTTTGGAGGATGGGTTTGACATGGTAGACCTATTCTATACTCAATTAATAGTAAACCATCCTATCCATTACATGGACTAAAGTGGTTGGGAGAAAGAGACTATTGAGGCAAGGACTATTGATGTGGTGATTAGAACATGAGAGTGAATGAATAAGAAAAGAATACAACAATCATGCCCTCACACTAGTTCTAAGGAGTCATGACCTACTGAGGGCACTTCCCAAGCTTTTGCAAGTCTATAATCAACTGGTGATACCTTCCAGTCATTACCATCAAGGGCTCAAGGACATGGTGGTGAGGATCCACTAGAAAAAAAATGTGTTTTCACAAACTTGTGGGGAGGATATCCTTAACCTACCTATTTTGGAAAAAGAGAATAAGGAGAAGAGGAAAAAGAGGGTTTTAAAAATTTAAATATCAACTCCTCTCCCTCTTAGGACAAATCACCTATCAGGGAAGTGAGTGCACCACAAAGGTCATAGACTATTGCATATATAGTGGACACCCCTCCTATTGCTATAACTTTGTTTAGGTATTCGGCTTTAAAAGTAGTTAATGTCCTGAATACCCTAGCTTGGTTGGAAGATACTTTGACTAGGAAAAGGAAGGCCATATAGCTTAGTGTGCCCAATAATGATATGGTAGCTCAATTACTATAGAGAACCCCAATCTTGAAGATGAAGAAATTGAAAAGTACTACAAAATTGGTGGATGAAACAAAATCAAGGAGCCTCCAAGTTTAGATTATGCATCCTTCACCACAAAAGTATGTCACTCAAACAACAACAACTAACTTTTAGGTTAATATAATAGATCTTGCTCCCTACCAGAGAGGGAGATGTTCAAATAGTTTAGGTGTCTATAGCCAGAATGGTTGAAAGGTTGAAGAAGGATAAGGAAAGTAAGGATGAACTAAAATCTTAGGTCTAGGATTTAAGTGAATGTCTAAGGTCTATTTTTGAGCTCATCCCACAACCTCTCTCTCAGGTGAGTTCCTCTATTGAATCCTTAGCCATGATTGGAAAAGAACTCGTGACCAAAATAAAATGTTGTCAAACTCTAAGAAAGGTTGTGAAGGAATGGAGTGAGTTTTTGTCTAAGAAGGGGATTCTTGTTATTTTTGAGTCTATGAAATCTTTTCAAAAAGTAAATTCTTAGAAAACTACTTTGGTGGCTGAGATTTTTGCAATTGAAAAAGAAGAAAAGTTTTGGAGCCATTATCAAAATGAACAAAAATTAATGTTAAATTGGGATATGGAGAAGTTGGTCATAGAGTAGATCATACCTAATGCTTTAGAAAATCATTATGGAGTATGAAACACAGGCATTAAATGGAAATTGTAGATTTCTAGACAAGGCTTACAAAATCTAAGGGAAATTGTAGATGAATGCATCACCATTTTAGAAGAAGCACAAGGTACTTTGGCTTATCTTAGGTTACAATGGGACAAAGGTGAGACTAAGGATGATATGGATATCAAAGGTTTGATAGATGGTTTCCAAAAAATAGTCAAGGGTACATTTGATTCACCTTCATTCGATGCTGAGCATTTGAAAAATCTTAGTGATCTACACTTGGTCACATCTCAAGAAATCAATCTTATGAAAGCCTGTGAATAATGCATCGAGGTAGTTGAAGATAATCAATTGTCATGGAAGGTGCAAATGAAAAATGTGACCATTCCTTAGCATAAAGAACTATTACATATCATCAAGGATTTTCAAGCCTTGTGAAAAAGACTTGTGGTGACTCCAAAAGCTGGAAATGAAGAAACACTATCATGATAGCTTCACCGCTTTTCTTTTATTTATGTCCTTTTTAAATTTTGGTTAGTTATGGAAAAAAAAGAGGCAGTTACTCATATACCTATTTAATTGTATATATTTTCATATGTGATCTCTCTAGACATTCTTTGAATTTTTGAATATGATATTTTGTTGTGAATGAAATTACTGTTTGTCTTTGTGCATTCAGCTTGTGAAGTTGATCTAGGTTCTTGAATCTTTGTGTAAGTGATCATGTAGTTTTCTGCATAATTAATTTCATTTCTCAGACGGTATTGGGTGTATGTTTTAATTCCTAAATATTTTAGCTAAAATTGGTCTTTGTGCCAATTCTTCTTACTTGTTAGATCTTGCATCTAATATTTAGGAAGTTTCTTGATATTGGGTTTGCCTTTACTGCTTTCTGGTTAAAATCATACTTGATGTTTGATTTTAGCATTTAATTTCATTGAAAATATTTTTAGGGAGTTGCACCTCGACAAAATTTAGAGAATATTTGTATTTATTTAAAGATTAATATTCAGAGTTGGTTGGCTCATTTTGACACCTCTCGAATGTGGAATTGTGATATCTCAAGGTTCCAAATCTATTATCCAACAAATTTTTGGTGACTCTACTTAGGAGAGGAATGTATAGTTCCATGTTGTCTTGTCTAGGCATACTTCACAAGTAATTCAATTAACTTTGGATTTCCATAGATTTACTAGAGGGAAAAGAAGTAGGGGAGTTTCTGATCCTTTTTTTGAAACCCTACAAAGAAATATTTTTTCCTATATCATTCCCTCTAGGCAAAGGGTTGGGGCTAGAAGAAGACCTACCTTACCTACTAGAACACCTTCAAATCACTCCATATCCCAAGCACTCATTTTGCACAGAACTGTTCTACTAGTTGTAATTAATTTTCCCCTTAATGTGGCTAATTAACCACCTATTCCTTGGGGTGTCACTATTGGCCCCTTGTAGTTGGGAAATACCTTGCATGATTTACCCAAGGGTTCTTGTAAGAATTTTCCTAAATTTTGAGATGGAAAGATTTCACTAGAATAACACATTGATGCTTTCTTTGTTGCATGAGGCATGCTTGTAGTACAAGAAAAAGATGTAGTAGTTAGATTGTTCATAGAGTCTTTAGCTGAGACAATGACACAATGGTTTTATTAGTTGCCTCATGAATGTATTACTAATTGGGCCACATTGTGCAACACATTTGAAGTGAGATTCAAAAGCACAGATGATGAGCTAACTCTAATAGCACAAGTTACTCACATGAAGAAAGAAGCGAATGAGTCTATGAGAGACTTTGTGAACAAATTTAATAGGATAGTGAATCAAATTATGGTTGCTAAGAGACCCTCTCCAAAAATGGAAAAAAAATTCTTCATCAATTCGTAGCACCCTAATATTGGTCTTCTCTAAAAGAGGAAACCATTGAATACTCTAGAGGCTACACATGCATTGGTTGTTAAATTAGAGGACAATTTTATTTTAGTAGGGAAGTGGAAAAAAAATTGCATATGAAAAAATCACTTCCTACTACTTTCTCTAACCCTATGATCTAGATATTGACTAATTATATAATTTCTCTCAAAAGGAAAATTCCAAAAGGAAATCACTCTTATGAAGATATCTCTAGGAGAGAAAATTTTCAACTAGGAAATAAGACTGTCTTTGCTTCCAACTCAATAGAGGCTAGAAATTGAAGATCCTCCTATAGATAATAAAAATAACATGTGTGTCTTTCACCTCACATCTAATCACGATGTTGCTAACTACCTTGAAATGAATAGGTTTATGCAATTAACCACTACCAAAGAGGTTATTGAAGAAGTCACAAAGGAAGGTACTTCATCTAATCAATATGGAAACTCTACAAATGGATACATAGAATTCAAACCTAATGATGATAGAGGAGGGGGTGTTAACATCACTTTGGATGATGCTACCCATGCTGCTATTACTCGAAGCCAACAACACCACAATCCAAAAGGTACTCTGAATTCCCCTAAGGTTTTACTTACAAAAGCTAGTGCAACTTCCAAGGGTGAATAAGTCTCACAAAGTGTGGTTAATATCTCTTCTAAAAATCCTCCTGTATCACCCCTGGAAGGTCAAGTAGGGGATTTTGATATTGTAGAATTTTGTAAGAATACTAAAGTTCAGATTTCTCAAGTAGAATATTTAAAGATGAGTCATAAGGAGTTAGATAGGTTAATTGAATACGTTAGGTCAAGACATTTTGAATCACATTTAGGACAAGACAAAGCAATGATCAACCCCTAAGATTTACCCACTAACACTGCATCTAGTAGTAAAATGTTCTCATTGTCTAACTCTAATGCAAAACCTAACCCTTTATTTGTATCATTATATGTGTTACAAGTATGAATGAGTATGGTGGTGTTGTCATTAATGTTGTCATTGATGTCAACATAGTATAGGTTGTTGCGGAGAAAGGAAACAAGTGATTGTAGGTGGTGCATGTATAGTTGAGATACTATAAGAGATGTTGTGAGTACATGGAGCTATCTTTATGGTATTGCAGGTGTGCTGAGATGATGAGTTAGCAAATGCTTTTGAGAAAATTAATAAATAGTGAAGACAAAATTGTGTGTTAAAAATGTGCTCTAGTATGTGCTCCACATTTATTCTATGTTGATTCTATGATTGTGTGGATCTGTAGTGTTGTTTAAGGAAATGTTTGGGTGATATATCTTGGATTATAGCTTATGGTTTCATGCAGAGTGAAAATTGAGTTCACCTGTTTGTGAATTGGTTTGGTAGAGTTGTTTGTTTGTGGACTGGGAGAAATGTGTCTACTCTAGAATCCTCCATTGGTTTGTTTCAGGTCTTGTGGATTTGAAAGAAAGATTGTAATGGTGTTATTTTTGTTCTATCAAAGGTGTTCATGGTTTGGTACTTAGGAGGACTAGTTTTAGAGTTACTATGTGTGTTTGTATAGTCTAGATGGACTGATGGAAAGTGTTTTGTGTATGAAGGTGGTTGTAGTAGCTTTAGATGAATCTAAGATGTGTTTCAATTTATGGTGAAGAATTTTATGTGGTTTTCATGTTGTCTTCTTCTTATTGTATGCAACCTAAAATGGTCACCTAGACTTTGGGCCCCATTTATTTAATTTGTCAACATCGACTTTCTGAATCAATGATTATCACATTTTCAAATCAAATTTCTTAATCAATTCATAACTATTTCAAATGTTTCAATTTTCCCTAAGGTTTGAATGCTTCATTAATGTTATTTAATCAAAAGAAATAAATCCCTTTTAATAAATAAAATAATGTTATTTAATTGAAGTTAATATTACTTAAATAAAATGATGCTATTTAATTAAATCTATTTTTAATTAAATAATTTTATTTTATTTTATTAATATTCATTTCTAAATTACATAATCTTATTTTATTTTATTAAAAGAGATATTATCATCTTAAATAAAATAAAATAACTGAAATATCCTCTCAAGAATATCCTGTGATGAAAAAAAGGAAACAAATCAGTTAAAAGGGAAATAAACTAAAAAAAGAATTCCAATCAAGATTTGTTTCTATTTTTCTATTTATCCCACATTGCTCTTGAATTTGTCTTCAATTCCACTTTTTCCTATAAAATGACCCCTCTCATTCTCATTTCAAAAAATCACAAATTTTTACATCAGACTTATGCTACAAATTTTCTTGAATGTTATCATTTGAGATTACACATTAGTTTGATTTTATAAGCATCTTAGTTTTAGAGCATATAGTTTAATATTACATTTTAGCTTAATCTTCATAGTAGATTAATTTGCAAAGTAATTCATTTATGGCATTTACATGTAGATCAATTTTCATTTCAATAAATTAGTTTTGTTTATTGCATTTTACAGTCATTTAGATTAGTTTTCATTGTTGCATTGCAAGAACAGGATTCATGGAGATTGGCATTCTTGCTTCTCCTCTTTGAATCTCTCATTCCGAGACTATATTTGTAGGGGTAACTGGGTCAATCTGAGGGCCACAATATCAATCCCTGCTCTTCTCGGATAGAGAGTTGTGAATTGATTTGCAAGGACTCATTATTGAGTATCCTTGCATGCAAGGATTCACAGAAGTATAACATATTTTCAGTTATACACTTATAGAAGTGTGCAATTCAAATTTCTTTGGTGTTTTCATTAGGTTTGGCCAACTTGGTGTTTACACATCATGCAAAGGATAAGTATCAATTAAGGAAACCTGTGATTGATCCAAGATGTTGTTTTGAGTTCTAGTTAAGTGTTGGTTTTGTTTTCTCTCATTCTCTTCCACCACAAGAATGTTGAGTTGTTGACTTAATTTGAATTTGTGAAATGAAGAGTGTGTAGCCAACCTTGGAGAAAGTTTCTAAGGTTGAAGATGGTTTAAATACAAGAAAAGATGTTAATTTTTTCATGCCACAAGTGCGAGAAGCAAGGTAGATGTGAGAGATTGTGTGAAAGTGAATTGAGGTAGTGAGGACTTTAATGTGTTTAACTCCTAAAAGAAATGATCTGATGGTGTCTACAATTCTTTGATCAAGGTTTCAAATGTGTGCAAGTTGATGTGGTGGATCTTCTATTGCATTGAGATAATGTTCTCTTTTTAATATCCATCTTTATATCTTGCTTTGTTTGTAGGAAGTGAGCCTCCCATTTGGACAATGAATCCTATCTAGACAGTGAGTCCTATCTTGGATAGTGAGCCCTTTTGCAATGAGATTCTTTGTAAACGATTTTGTAATTACTCTTATATTGTGAGTTAATCTTCACCATGGTTTTTACCTTATTATTTTTTCCACATAAATCTGGTGTTTCTTGTGTTGATATTGCTTTCTATTATTCGCACTTCATGCTCATACTTAATAATAGATTAAAGTGGATGTGAATTTTTTAAGATCTATGGTGAATCTGATTGGCTACAATTGATTCAACCCCCTCTTAGTTGTCTTGTTCATTTCAATAATTGGTATCAGAGCTTTGGTTCCTCAAAGAAGAGCTTAACCACTTGAGGTAGATCTAATGGTACAAAAATTGACAATCCTTGTGTTTGATGGATCTAACTATTGTTTTTGGAAAGTACAAATGAGAGGTTACTTGATCTCTCTTAGCTACAAGACTTGGAAATTTGTTGAGGAAAAATGTGTTGAGCCAATAAGTGGTCATTCTTTTGCAAATGAGATTTCTACCTATGAAGAAAATGAAAAAGCAAGGTATGCAATCTATAGTGCTTTATCTAAGACTGAGCTAACAAAAGTTATTTCATTGGGCACTACTTATGAAGTTTGGGAATAGTTGAAAGATATCTATGAAGGAAATTATACAGTCAAATTATCAAAGAAGTTAACAGCTAAGCCTAGATATGAGAACTTGAAAATGGAAGAAGGTGAGGACATTGCAAGCTACTTTTAGAGGGTTGACATTGTAGTAAATGAAGTCAAAAATCAAGGTGGTACTTTGATAGATGAAGATGTAATGGGGAAGATTTTGATTACCCTATTAGAGAGCTACAGTGACAAGGTCTCAGTCATTGAGGAAGTTTAGAATCCAAAGAAATTCACTAAAGAACAACTATTTGGCACCTTGACCGCATTTGAAATGAGGAAATTTGGAAAAGAAAAGGAGAAATTAAAAACAACCTTGAAAGCCACAAAGTTAGAAGATGATCTGGATAGTGAACGTTCAGAGGAGTTGGAAGCAAATTTTACAAGGAAATTGAAGAAAAGTACTAGCAAGTACAAAGGTATGTTACCTTTTAAATGTTTTAGTTGTGGAAATATTGGTCACTATACTTCAAGATTTCCAAATAGAGACATACACAAGAAGAGAAAAGACAAGAAAGACAAAAAGTTCAAGAAATTTTATTATGTTAGAGAAGATGCTAGAATTTCTAATCATGAATCTAATATTGAGGATGATAAAACTAAGTGCATGTTTCTAGCCTTAGAGAATAAATTAGTGTCTACTAACCATAGAAGATGTGCAAGTGGTGTAGAAAAAAATAAGAGATGGCAGGTGCTTTGGTTATTGCCTTTCATGCTAGACAAGATAGACTATTGGGTAATTGATAGTGGATTTTAAAATCATATGCCCATAGACAAAACTAAGTTTACTGAACTTGAAAAGTATGATGGAGGATTGGTCATGTTTGCAGATGATTTTGGTGCAAATTTCTTTGTAAAACAAACAATTAGTTTTGATAGAAAACATAGTACTAATGATGTCTATTATGTTAAGGGCTTAAGCCATAATCTCTTGAGTGTTAGAAAAATGTGTAGCGAAGGATTTAAGCTTGTGTTTCAAGATAATACTTGTGAGATCAGAAAAGGTTTTGGAACTATGGTAGCTTTAGAAAGAAAAACATATGGAAACATTTATCAACTTAAGGGTGTTGATGGTCAGTGTTTTGTGTCTCAAGTTAATGAAAGTTGGCTATGGCACTAGAGGATGGGACATGCAAACTTTCACAACCTTATCAGGATTAGTTCAAGAGAAGTTGTTAGGGATTTGCCAAGAATCACGAAGCCTATCAATACTGTTTGTAGAAGTTGTCAATTGGGAAGAATTCTTAATGGTGACATGTATTTTATGCTTTTAATTGTTGATTATTCTAGAATGACATGGGTTACTTTTTTTAGGGAGAAAGATCAATCTCTGGATAGATTCAAGGCATTCAAGGCTATGATAGAGATTTAAGTGAACCTGAAAATAAAATGTTTAAGGTATGATATAGGTGGAGAATTCACCTCCAATTAGTTTGATATGTTTTGTGAAGAGCATGGTATAAAGAGGAATCTTTATGCTCCTAGAACTCCTCAGTAGAATGGAGTTGTTGAGAGGAAGAATTATACTCTTCAAGAAGTTGCAATGACTATGATGAAAGAGGAAAATGTATTTGAACTATATTGGAGAGAAGAAATTCACACTGCTATTTATATTCTTAACAAAGTTCAGATCAGAAGTAATAGCACAAAGACTTCTTATGAATTGTGGCATGGAAAAATTCCTACTGTTAAGTACTTTAAAGTGTTTGGAAGCAAATTTTATATTAAAAGAGATGATGAGAACCTAGGAAAGTTTGATGCAAGATGTGATGAAGGTATTTTCCTTGGATATATAACCAAAAATGAAGCATATAAATACTACAATAAAAGATTAAGAAATATTTTTGAAAGTACAAATGTAAAAGTTGATGAAAATATGCATAGTTTAGTTGAAATAAGTGAAGATGAACTAGATGAACTTGTTTGTGGACAAGAGCAAGAGGAGAATAAGAAAGAGGAAGAACTGATTGAGGAAAAAGGAGCTCTAGAACTTGCTCCTAAGACTCCAAAATATGTACAAAAAAACCATCCAAAAGAATAGATAATTGGAGACAAAGGAAAATAAAAAAAGTGGCAGTACTTGAGGTAAATTTGTGTCTACTTTCCAATACAGAACCTAAAACAATGAGTGATGCATGCAAAGATAAAAATTGGGTTAGAGAAATAAAAGAATAATTACAACAAATAGAGAAAAATAACACATGGGAATTGGTTCCTAGATTAGTAAACAAGAATATAATTGGTACAAAATGGGTATTCAAGAATAAGCTAAATGAGAATGGTGAATTAGTAGGAATCAAATCAAGTCTTGTGTACAATGTTCATTCATAGATTTAAGGAATAGACTTCGAGGATACATTTGCCTCAGTGGAAAGAATGGAGGCTATTTAGATGTTTTTGGCATTTTTTGCTCACAAAAATTTCAAGGTATACTAGATGGATTTCAAGTTTGCATTCCTAAATGGAGAATTGGAAGAAGAGGTCTACATGGAACAACTAGAGGGATTTCAGTTATTAGATCAATCAGACATGGTATATAAGTTGAAAAAGGCACTATATGGACTTAAACAGTCTCCTAGAGCATGGTATGCAAGGTTTTATAGGTATTTGACTCAACAAAGGTTCAACAAAGGCTCTATAGATAGTAATCATTATTTCAAGATTGAAGGAAACAAAATTTTGATATTAGTAGTGTATGTTGATGATATTATCTTTGGAGGAAATGAGGGTATGCAAAATAAATTTATAGAGGAGATGCAAAAAGATTTTGAAATGTTTATGATTGTTGTGTTGAATTTCTTCCTTGGACTTCAAGTGAATCAAACTAATAAGGGAATATTCATTTCACAATCAAAGTATGTTAAAGAATTATTGAAGAAGTTTGGAATGGATGACTCCAAACCAGTCTGTACCCCTATGGTGACAAGATACAAACTAAGCAAGGATGATGAATGAGCTAAAGTTGATCATAACATGTATATATCTATGATTGTTGGATTGCCATATCTTACTGCTACCAGAATGGATATCAAGCATGCAATATGTTTTATTTCCATATTTCAAGAAGAACCAAAAGAAACACATGTTACACCTATGAAAAGGATAGTCAAATATCTAAAAGGTACTCTAGATTATGGTTTGTGGTATCCTGAGGATATTGATTTTACTTTAAGTGCTTACACTGATGTAGATTGGGTTGATTGTGTAGATGACTAGAAGAGTACAAGTGGTGGTGCATTCTTTCTTGGATGCAAGTTGGTTTCATGGATAAGCAAGAATTGGTATTTTGTCTCTTTATCCACTATAGAGTCTAAGTACATAGCAACATCATCTTGCTACACATAGTTACTATGGATGAAGCAAACATTGAAGGATATATGAGTGATGTGTGGTGATCCTATCTCTATCTTTTGTGATAATACTGTGTCACCAAAAAAAAGTATAGTTGACATTTTTATGCTCACTTGAGTCTTTCTAATGGACTTTGGCTTGATTTTCCCTAGGTTTAATCTTGTAATGTGATCAAAACATTCACATTAGGTCTTTAAAATTCAAATTATTGCATCTTGTGAAGGTGTTGTGAAGTTTTGTAAAACATTTCTACACTTTTCTAGACTTTATTCATTACAATTCACCTAAAACTCACATTTTCATCACTTATTAAGTCCTATTTTGAAGTGTTGTAAAGTCTTGTAACAAGATTTCACACTTTTCTAGGCTTAATTTCACTATGTACACCTTTCTTAGGCTTTATTTGACCCTTTAATGTACTTTTCGACCATTTTCAAGTGTGTTTTTGAGAACATTCTTGTTGGGAAACTTTTAATGCCCTGAAATTCTCGACACTCACTTAATTTTCTTAAGTGGGACTAAGTCGCCAATAGGGGAAACTTAGTCCTTTTTGACACAAAACTCAAAAGAATTTTAAATTTCTAGCAGGAATTTGTCCTCTAACCCTTGAGGTTGGCCTGTGATGTGTTACTTTTGGAAAATTTTCATAAAATCAAGTATAAATAAGGGTTTTCCCCCTCATTTTACAATCTCCTCATACACTCTCCTGATTCACATGAACTCAAGCATCCATCAATTTATTCATAAGCATTCAAGCGAATCAAGCATTGTAAAATCAATCTATTGGAGCACTTCATTGTATATCTTCAAATTTTTAGCATCAAAGGTGTGGTAAGTTTATGATATTTGTATGTTAGCTATTTATCATACTCTTTTCATTTTATTTCATTGTTTAGGGTTTGATTACCAAAGTGGGGTTTGACCAAGGCAAACCCCTATTCTCTAACCCTCAACCATTTTCCCCTTTTTGCATGTGTGTTTGCAGACTTTTGTATGTAGATTTATCAAGTAATTAGTTGTTGAAATGTGGTCAATAAGTCTACAAAGTCAATCAAGTCAACACAACCCTAGTTCAACCTTGGAAAGACTTTCTACCTCATTTTTTGTAGAATCAAGTGTGGACACCTATTCGAAAAGAAAGTGTAGACGTAAGGCTACAATATTTTATCCTAAATTTCTTGAGATTTGTAGGAGGACTAAGTCACCACTAGTGGTGGATTAGTCCCATTTTTGGGCTTGAAAATTGATTTTGGCATTTCTGGATACCCATTTAGTAGATTCCCATTCCAATAAAATTTCTTGAAACTACGACTAAGTTTCCCCACCTAGAATAAGTGTCTTTGTTAGCATTTTTAGTCAATTTTTTATGATTCCAAGATCTCCCAACATCAAGCTTTAGATTCTAGGTGCACCTCTTTCATTCTATTATGTTATTTCATCATTTAGCTTCATTTTTAGGCATTTCTACATATCAAACTATGTTTTCCAACACTTCACATTTTCTATGTTTTGCATCATTAGATCATTTCAATTTCATATTAGAGCATTAGAACATCTTAATTAGGCATAATACATCTAATTTACATAGAATTTGAGTGTAAACATTTGCATTTTGTACCCCATCCAATCCCCTTTCTCCTTTTAGGTGAAAAACCCTAGGGAGCGCAAAGTATTGTGAGGGAAAACCAAAATCATTGTTTACATTTTGGTGGACCTTTCATTTGAACATCTTCCTTTATGATTTGAAAAGTGCATCCTAGGTTTCATTTTCATTGCATTTTTCATTGATTAAATTGCATCCTAGGGTTTTAACATTGTATTAATGAAAAGCTCAATTAGATTTCATTATTGCATCATTATTGCATTACAAAACAAAAAAACTCTACATTTACATACTGTAGTTCCATTTGTGCATCTGAAAGACATAGAATTGCATTTAAAAATTCTAAAAAAACACAAAAAATCATCAGTGGGACTAAATCGGTACCCTAGGCAACTTAGTCCTTTTGCATATTTTGCATTGCATTTTTTGGTAATTTTTGGGTATTTTTTGTACTTCTATTTTCTAGTATTGCATCTCTGTTTTAGTTTATAGAATTATTTATTTTTTCATTTTATTTTACCTAGATTGAATTTAATTTGCATCCACCCTGTCTTTTGTGGTACTTGTATGAGTTTTTGATGCCCCATTGATAATACTTTAGTGAGATGAAGTTCTAGACTCATGGCTTCCCGCGATAGCACTTTCGTTGTGGACCTTGGGATCTCAAGAGATCCTACTCCTAGTATGGACAATGGTGCATTAGGCATGGATACTACCACTCACATTCCTTCACCTTCCCATCCTATGCATGTTGACACACAAACTAGTTCCATTCCACAAGACAAGGTGATTAGCATTCATGAATATTTTGTACATTTACAACAAGACTTATCCCTTGAAAAAATTTCCACCACTACCATACCTTCCATAGAAAACCTTCATCATTTGATTGAAAGTGATGATGGCTTAGAAGTTATGAAGATAATTGTTGAGATATACAACAAAAATATTCCTTCCACATCCCAACCAACATCCATTGTTGTAAATCAAGGAGGATCTCACATTCCTCCTCCTTCAACCATAGCATCCATACCCACTTATACGACTCCTCAGGTTACAACAACTATGCAATAGGTTAGTCATGTGACTCCTCCTTTTGTTATTCTAACCAACATTCCTAGTTATTTTGTGGCATCACATATTCCTTCTTCCACATTCACCCCTCTTATTGTCCCTTTCACTTCCCCTAACATTACATACACTCCATCACCATTTTCCCTTCCACCTCATACCACTTATACTGATCCCATTATTACACATCTCTTTAACATAGTCTATTCCATGCAACAAAAAATCTCCACCATTAGCCAAAGTCACAATGCTCCACCCACATATCATGTTTGTAGTAGTCCATTATCCCTTGATATTTTATGCACTCATATACCACAAGGAATTGAAATGCCTCGGTTTGAGAAATATAGAGGTAAAGGATACCCTACTAATCATGTCAATGCTTATACAACCTTATGTAATGAATTTGTCCTTGATGATAAGCTATTATCCAAAGTTTTTCCTAGGACCTCGAAGGACATTACGTTGGAGTGGTTTTCAAACTTACCCAATCATTCATTCTGATAGTTCAATGAACTTATGGATGCCTTCATAAGTCATTTCCAAGTGCATATGACTCCTAAAAAGACAATGGCTAATTTAATGAGATGTAAACAAAACACCGATGAAAAAGTAATTGACTTCATTTCATGTTGTTAGTCATTATATGCTCAAATTGATGTCAATATTCCTAATTCACATCTACAAAAGATGTTTATCAAAAACTTGAATAATCACCTTTAGGATAAGTTAACTATGATGAAATTTCCTTTGTTCATCCATTTATGCATGACCCTTTGTAACTATCACAACTCGGTTTCTAGTCATGATTCAAAATCCACTTCTAATTGAGCTAAGAATTCTGAGCAAAACAACCAAAACAATGCACAAAACTTTAGAAAACCAAATCGAGGCTTTTTACAATTCAATCAGCCTTCTCTACAATCAACCCAATTAGTTTCAAATTGATGAGGGAATAGCCCAAGACATAGAAAATAACCCACAAACAAGAGAATAATTTTATTATTCAAAAAATGGAGCTTCTTACATGTAGAGGATCTTGAATCTTCAAGTTCTACAACACATGCAAGCTATAGAAAGCTACAGAATAAACCTTTCGCAATATGCGAGCTTGTCCCCAAAAAGTTACCCAAAAATTAGAAATATGCCCATAAATAGAGCTCCTCTTTATTTTGGAGCCAAAACAACATTAAAATTTGAGTTTAGGCTATTTGGCGCCGAAAAATTACAAATTGAAGTTCAAATTTCAAAAGAACATTTGCAATTGTATCTTCTAGAAAGTGCCCCAACTTCCCAGGGCCATAACTTTTGATTCGGGGCTCCAATTTGCAAACCGTTTGAACCATTGGAAAGGTCTCGAAGTCAAGAATGTGCTTGAAATCCACTATACTGATTTTGGAAAGTTTTGGGGCAATTCCAGGAGCTCTAAGTGCCTCAAATTGAACTCGAAAGATTTTCAGGTGCAAATATGGGAAACTAAAACTTTAATATCTTTCAACCCAAGAATAGAAAATAAAAACCGCAAATTGGGAATTTCATTATGACAAAAAGGGTATCCAAAAATATAAAAACATCTAAAAACTGAGAAACATGAAATTTAACTATTTTTGGGAGATGCAAGATTGCCCTTACACCACTGGATGCTCCTGCATCACAAATCAAGTGGTATCTATTAAAGTAGCAGTGCCCTTTACCTATGGGGACCCAAAGAGACAAATTACCCACTTACCTGATACTCTACATAACACAATGAACCAATTTCTCCAACAACAAATGATCACTTTTCCTACTGTTAAACCACTTGATACCACCAAGCCTTTACCACCCACCTTTAAACAAAATTCTTATTATCATTTTCATTGCTAAAATAGACATGACACCAAAAAATGTAAGTGTCTCAAACACTTAGTTCATGACTTCATTGATTTGGGCCATCTATCCATTGTGGGTGTCAATGTTCAAGGTAATAAGTCCATTGCACCTCCTAGCTAGAATTTACAAATCTTTACCAATCCCATGCCTAAACACAATGTTTCATTTTTCAAGGCTAGTGAAGCTTCAAGCCCTCATGTGATGAACATTGATGCAAATAATGAACTTGATATTACTCTAATTGTTACCCAAGTTAATCCCAAGGATGAACTTGTGGGTGCGATAGATGTTATCCCTCGTAAGGGTCCAATTAATAAATCATTTGATACTACTTCTTCTTCTCATGATATACTTAAAAAGCTTCCTGATGGTCCTCTTTACATAGTTGGCTGAATCTAGGTTAAGCCTACCAATGGGATATTAATAAATCCCACCTGTGGTGAGAATGTGATCATGGAAGAGTTTTTTGGTATTACATAAGTTGTATCAAGATGATTATAATAAACCAATTGCATGGATTAAAACACATATTGGTTTTGTGTGCCCTACAATCAGATTGATCATACTCCCCTTACATATAAGAGCCAAAACTTTGGATGTAACATTTTCTATTATTTCACAATTAGATCAATTTCATCTATTCATGGGTCATCCCTAGCTCTACTCAATGAAAGAAATTCCATTAGTTGTTCACAAATGTTTGAAGTTTCTACATGGTAATGAAATATTTACCATACACCATAGTGGCTTTAATCCATTATCTTCTAAAGGTAATTTTTCCTTAGAAGCCTTTTGGCCTGAACCTATGGAACCCATCACCCCTCGAAAGGACTTCCTTTTTATAGCCTATCAAAAGTTTAAAGCCAAACGAATAGAAAAATTATCTCTTTGTAATATGTCCTTGTCCACTTCCACTTCTCCTATCCTAGATGAAACCATGCTTCAGCCTAAGTTTGACATTGAAAAAAAAATACAACCTCATGATCACCCAACCATAGACACTTCCCCTCCATTGTTTAAATGACCAAGAGAAAATGAAACAAATCTTGTCATGCCTCCTCACATTAAACAAGTGTATAAAGCTAACTAGAAAGTGATTGACCTATCTTCTTTGGTTTCTTCCATTCTTTCCCCTCTAGAAGAAAAGGAACCTATGATAGATCAACCTACTCTTACACCTCAACAACTTCAAAATAAAATTAAAAGAAACCACAGTGATAGGAAGCGTAGGCATCATCATTGTCTCCTTGTCAAATGCAAAATAAAAATAACAAAGAAAACCAAACTCTGCCTTTGATAGAAGTAGTATATGATAACCCTCTCCCCCCTAACTTGCCACAAGATACTACAATCCAACCCATACAACAAAATGAACCGATCCAACAGCTGCAACTTTTGATACATCCTTCCTTAGAAATAACCCTTTGTCCTATCATAATCAACCTTGATGATGATGATGAAGAGATCACAAAAATAGATGAAGAAGTGCATAGCGATCTAAACTCTTTATTCACACCTACCATGAGCTTAAATGATAAATCTTCTATAGCAAGTGAAGAACTAGGTACATCTCCTAGTTTGACACTTGCAATTCTTCCTTTCGATAGCCAATCACCCTCACTATACATTGAACATGATTGGGAGGTAGATGACTTGTTAGATGGTTTCCTTGCATTTTCCATACTAGCCTTTTATATTCATTTTCCTTTTTCTTTTTCTTTTTCTTTTTCTTTTTCTTTGATTTTATGTGTGTATTGTGTTCCCCTATAATGTGTGTTTGATGTTCATTCTCTCTTTGTGCACTTTCTCTATTTGTACCTCTATTCTTCTATATGTCATACTTTTTTTTTCCTTTTTCCTTTTTTCTTTTATGTTTTCCTTTTGGGGATGATGCAAAGCATTGAAACACCCTATGTCTCTTCCAAGTTGACCCAAAAAGTATTTTTCCTTTTTTTCTTTTGTGTTTTCCTTTTGGGGATGATGCAAAGCATTGAGACACCCTAGTCTCTTCCATGTTGACCCAAAAGGTCCTTTTTCCTTTTTTACTTTTATTTTTTCCTTTTCGGGATGATGCAAGGTATTGAGAACAAAATGTCTCCTTCATGTTGACCCAAAAGCTCCCTTTATATTTTCCTTTTTTATTTTTTCTCTTATGTTTTCCTTTTGGGGATGATGCAAAGCATTGAGACTACAATGTCTCTTCCATGTTGAACCAAAATGTACTTTTTTTTTCATTTGTTTTCACTCTCTTTGCATCATTCTTCCAGTTCTATGTGCTTTGGGGAATGATGATATTTCCAAGCTCTTTAATCAAAAAAATTGTAACAATAAAAATACTAACCCCAAATCCATAGATCCCTTATATGTTTGGTGTGTTCCTTTTTGGGGGGCAACCTCCTTTTCTTTTATTTTCGTTTTTGATTTACATGCAGTAGACTTCCTTGGAAACATATGACTCGGCATAGGGGCTTTCCAAGTTTTCTCTCATGTCTTGTTTTATTTTTTTCATTTTCTTTCCTTTGCTAATTTAAAGTAATTGCTCATAGAACAGTGTGTGGCAATTCCTTTAAAGTGGAGGGCATAAATTAGCATAATTTCATTTGCATTTTTGGTTCTTAGTGTAGTCCTATCACTTAATACAATGTGTTTGATTCTTTGTGGATGAAATTGGGTGTGATGTCCTCCATAAGTGTGATCTATCTTAACATATTGCATTCCTCTTAGTGGCTTGATGTGATGCACTGCATCCCATAAGTTTGGAATATACTATTCTTTGATTGGTCCTCTCTTGGAGACATTAGACACAATGTTCCCTAAGCGACAGACCTTGCATGAACTTAACAAGACTCCTTTGAACATCTTTTGCATTTTACATTCTTACATTTTTGTATTTTACCTTTTTCATTTTTACCACCATGCATAATGCAACTTGCATGTCTGTGGTACCCTTGCATTTGTTCATGAGTTCCAAGCATACAAAGATTTGCTTGTCTCATGAAGCAAGAGCTGCCATTTTCCTTTGTGGTACCTTGTTAAAGTTATCAGGAGGTATAACTTTGATATGGTTGAGCAGGAATCCCACTCAAAAACACAACTTTTCCCATAGCCACCTATGTGTTTGTGAGTGCATACCAACTAGCATGTGTATCTCCCATTTTGGGATTTCTCACCCCACAGACAACCAGAAGTTTTGTGGCCCTAGAGTGAGTATACTTGGGACTTCTCACCTAGAGAATAGTCATAAATTCCTTCACCTGAGAGTGAGTTCACATTTCTTATTCCAAACAACCATCCTAGATCTAATCCACAATGAGCTGGAAAGATGATCGAAGCTTTCATTTCTTTTCTTCATCATGTGTGTTCCTCTATTCTTATGTTTGGTTTCCCATGAGATCTTAATCCTAGGGGCTTGATCATCCCTGTTTATTATTGTTGTTTCATCTTATCAATGTGAGTACATTAGGATCCTTCTTGATATGCATGTTAGGCTACTTTATTGAGAGTTTGAAGCAAGTTCATCCTCTCACTAAAGTGGGGGCTTAATGTGTCACCAAAAAATGTATAGTTAACATTTTTACACTCACTTGAGTCTTTCTAATGGACTTTGGCTTTATTTTGTCTGGGTTGAATGTTGTAATGTGATCAAAACATTCACATTAGGTCTTTAAAATTCAAATTATGGCATTTTGTAATGGTGTTGTAAAATATTTCTACATTTTTCTAGACTCTATTCATTAAAATTCACCTAAAAATAACTTTTTCATCACTTATTAAGTCCTATTTTGAAGTGTTGTAAATTCTTGTAACAATATTTCACACTATTCTAGGCTTAATTTCACTATTTACACCTTTCTTATGCTTTATTTGACCCCTTAATGTACTTTCTAACCATTTTTAAGTGTTTTTTTTAGAACATTCCCCTTGTACAACTTTTAATGCCTTGTGTTGGTGTAATTAATATTTAATTACACATTAGCATAAGTTTACTTAGGCATATTTAATTCCTAAGTTATAGGATCTTATCTTTATCTTATCGAGCTATCTTGTTGCTCAAGATAAAATTAGGTTTATGCATCTTTGCTTTATAAAGAAAAGTATCTCTTGTAATTATTAGTACTTTGAACATATCAATTGCATTTTTTTATGAAAATCTCTATTTTTTCATTTTTCTCTTCTCTGGAAGGTCATTTTTTTGGTTTGCAATCAGATCTTGGTTTCTAACATGGTATCAGAGCCTTGATTTGCAGCCCCTTCTCAGATTTTTTGAGAAAATCATTGCAAAGTTCATTCAAGGTCCCTCAAGGGTTTTTATCCTTGAGTATATTTATGCAGCATTTTGGATCAAATCAATTTTTTCCATTCGATTCGAAGTATTGGAAAAGATTGAGGTTTGATGAAAGCCATTTTTTATTGGAGCCATTTTTAGTTTTTCTTCATAAATCCAGCTTCCACTTAGTTGTAGGAAAAACAATTTATGGGTTTTGTATCCAATGTTGAAATCTAATCTGGGTATCTTTCATTTTTTTATTCCTTTCATGGATATGAAGAAAAAATATGCACAAAAACTGATGTGCATCATTTTTTTCTCTTGGCTAAAGGTTTAAAAAATTTATTTCTTCATCTTCTACTTGCTGGATCAAAAAATGATTTCTGGGTTTTATTTTTAGCTTCAAAAAAAATTTGCGTTTCTATTTTTGTCTACTCATTATAAAAATATTTTTTAGATATCAAATTTGAATATTTTTCATCATGGAGGCAGATGTGAACATTGGTTTGTGCATGCACTCATTTTTGTTTTCATGCACTAGGTTTTCATTTTCTCTATGTTTTATGCATGTTTTGCATTCTTTCCTTTTACAATCATTGGGTTATTGTAATAAATGAACTAAGATACAGTTCCATCAAGGGGGTTTCTTTGCATAATAATCTGATTAGAGTGTTCATGCACTTTGATCTCATCTTGTTTTGATGACAACTCGCATGGGTTATATCTAGTTTCTTGTTGTTTCTTTTGGCCTCTTTCTTACTTAGCTGGACACATCTTTGGTTTGCCTCGGTTCACACTTCATATTGGGATTTTATAGTTCTTGATCCACATTGGTTTAGATCTTTCTTAGTTTGAGGGCCATGTTTTTATGGTTAATGTTCCAGAATCTTGATGGTACTTGTCTTATGGGTAGTTTTAGTTTCAGTTTGGCATTGGCTTTGAGAGACACAACTAGATTTTTTCAGCATGTAAGTTTCCAGTGTTCCTCAGCATCGGGTCTGCTATTACATTTGTGATTCCATTTTTGGTTTTAGTTGTAGACATAATTACCTTTCCTTGCTTGTCAGATTTTGGGGTTCCAGTGTTGCTTTTTCAGAGTTCTTCTAGTGATTCTTCGCAGCAGTTCATCTCATTGAGGGGGGTTTTTCCCACTGGGTTTTCTCTCTTTGTATTTGTACATGAGTGCCTAATCAGGCCTTGTTGTCAGGACTCATAATTGCATAATAATCTGACTCTCCCTAAGTTGCACTTATGGGGAGGTGTTGGTGTAATTAATATTTAATTACACATTAGCATAAGTTTACTTAGGCATATTTAATTCCTAAGTTATAGGATCTTATCTTTATCTTATCGAGCTATCTTGTTGCTCAAGATAAGATTAGGTTTATGCATCTTTGCTTTATAAAGCAAAGTATCTCTTGTAATTATTATTACTTCAAATATATCAATTGCATGTTTTTATGCAAATCTCTGCTTTTTCATTTTTCTCTTCTGTGGAAGGTCATTTTCTAGTTTGCAATCAGATATTGGTTTCTAACACTTTGAAATTACCAACACCCACTTAATTTTCTTAAGTGATACTAAGTCGCCAATAGGGGTGACATAGTGCTTTTTGGCACAAAACTCAAAATAATTTTAAATTTCTAGCTAGAACTTGTCCTCTAACCCTTGAGGTCAGCCTGTGATGTTTTACTTTCAAGAAATTTTAATAAAATCAGGTATAAATAAGGTTTTTTCCCCTCATTTTACAATCTCCTCATACACTCTCCTAATTCACAAGCACTCAAGCATTCATCATGTTATTCATAAGTATTCAAGCAAATCAAGCATTTCCAAATCAATCTATTGGAGCACTTCATTGCATATCTTCATATTTTGAGCATCAAAGGTGTGATGAGTTTATGAAATTTGTATGTTATCTATTTATCATACTCATTTCATTTCATTTCATTATTTAGGGTTTGATTACCAAAGTAGGGTTTGACCAAGGTAAACTCCTATTCTCTAACCCTCAACCATTTTTCCCCATTTGTTTGTGTGTTTGCAAACTTTTGTATGCAAATTTATCAAAAAATTAGGTGTTGAAAGGTGGTCAACAAGTCTACAAAGTCAATCAATTCAACACAACCCTAGTTCAAGCTTGGAGAGGCTTTCTACCCCATTTTCTATAGAATCAAGTGCAAACACCTATTAGAAAAGAAAGTGCATAACTAATGCTACAATATTAGGTCCTGAATTTCCCAAGATTTGCAAGAGGACTAAGTCACCACTAGTGGTGGATTAGTCTTGCTTTCAGGCCTAAAAAATAATTTTGACATTTCTGGATACCCATTTAGCAAATTCTCATTCCAACAAAGTTTCCCGAAATTGGGACTAAGTTGCCCCACTTGGCGTAAGTGTCCCAATCAGAATTTTCATTCAATTTTTTAAGATTCCAGAATCTTCCAACATTAATCTTTAGATTCTAGGTGCACCTCTTTCATTTTGTTTTGTTATTTCATCATTTAGTTGCATTTTTAGGAAATTTTGCATATCACATTGTGTTTTTCGGCACTTCACATTTTCTAAGTTTTGCATCATTAGATAATTTCAATTTTAGATCAGAGCATTAGAACATCTTAATTAGGAATAATACATCTAATTTACATAGACTTTGAGTGTAAACCTTTGCATTTTGAACCCCATCTAATCCCCTTTCTCCTTTTAGGTGAAAAACCCTAGGAGGAGCAAAGTATTGTGAGGAAAAACCAAAATCATTGGTTACAAATACAAGTGCAATAAATATTTCAAAGAATCTTGTAATGCATTCAAGGAAAAAGCATATATCTATTAGATATCATTTCTTTAAAGAGAAAGTATAGGATAACAAAGCTAGGCTTGAATATTTTCCTACAAAGGATTAGATTGTTTATATATTTACTAAGGCTCTTCCTAAGGATACTTTTGAGTATCTCCAAGAGAAGTTGGGGGTTATTGCCCCTCCTTTTTTGAACTAGGTGCACATAGAGGTGCATCAGTCCAATGGATCTATAGATTCATCATTTTTCTAGATTGATGACCAGGGTTTACTCCTCACGGGAAGTAGGAAGTATCATTGTTGATGTATGATATGTGTGTTGTCATGGGTGCACTCCTAAGGGGGAGTGATAAAAAATATATAATTTTTTTTTCTTTATCATTGACATCAAAGGGGGAGAGAGAGTCATGTGAAAAAGAATAGTGAAAGAAAAAGGATATTGTTTTCTTTGATGGTTTTTCACATCATGTGTTGCCATCAATGACAAAGGGAGAGATTGTTGCAAGTATGAATGAGTATGGTGGTGTTGTCATTGATGTCAACAAAGTATAGGTTATTGCAGAGAAGGGAAACAAGTGATTGCATGTGGTGCATGCATAGTTGAGATACTATAAGAGATGTTGTAGGTGTGATGATATGATGAGTTACCAAGTGATTTTGAGAAAATTAATAAATAGTGAAGACAAAATATATGTTAGTTCAAAATGTGCTCTAGTATGTGCTTCACATTTCTTTTGTGTTGATCCTATGCTTTTGAAAAAATTTAGTGTTGTTTAAGGGCATCCTTGGGTGATATATCTTGGATTATAACTTCTGGTTTGATGAAGAGTGAAAGTTGAGTTCACTGGTTTGTGAATTGGTATGGTAGAGTTATTTGTGTATGGATTGGGAGAAATGTGTCTACTCCATAGTCCTCCATTGGTTTTTTAATGTCTTATATATTTGGAAGAAGACTTGTAATGTTGTTATCTATGTTCTATCAAAGGTGTTTGTAATTTTGTTATCTATGTTCTATCAATTAAGGAAGCATGTGATTGATCCAAGATGTTGTTTTGGGTCCTAGTTAAGTATTGGTTTGGTTTGCTCTCATTCTCTTCCACTATGGGAATGTTGAGTTTCTAACCTGATTTGAATTTGTAAAATGAAGAGTGTGTAGCTGACCTTGGATAAATTTTCTAAGGTTGAAGATGGTATAAATACAAGAAAAGATGTTAAAGATTGTACACCGCAAGTGTAAGAAGAAATGTAGATGCAAGAGATTGTGTGAAAGTGAACTGAGGTAGTGAGGAATTCAATGTTTTCAACTCCTGAAAGCAGTGAGCTGAAGGTGTCTGTAGTTCTTTGATCAAGGCTATGGATTGTGCAAGTTTCTATGGTGGATCTTCTATTGCATTGAGATAATGCTCTATCTATAACATTCTTCTTTCTATCTTTCTTTGTTTGTAGGCAGTGAGCCTCCCATTTAGATAGTGAGTCCTATCTTGGGTAGTGGGTCATCTAGTAGTGAGCTTCTTTGTAAATGGTTTTGCAATTACTCTTATATTGTGAGTTAATTCTCACCATAGTTTTTCCCTTATTTGGTTTTCCACGTAAAATCTAGTGTTTCATGTGTTCATATTGCTTTTTGTTATTTGCACTTCATGCTCATACTTAATAATAGATTAAAGTGGATGTTAAATTTTTTAAGATCTATGGTGAATGTGATTGGTGACAACTGATTCACCCCACTTCTTAGTTGTCTTGTTCATTTCAACAATTTTTGAATTAGTTCGAAGTTAGGAATTGCATCATCGACTCAGGCACTTCCAACAATGTCATTCCCACATAAATTTCCAAAGTGCTAGGGCTAGAAATTACTAAGACATTCAAAAAGTGTCATTCAAAGGATTCCAAGTAGATTCCCTTACTTGGAAAAATTAAAGATGCTCAAGTTGCACTTGCAGCTTATCCAAACAAGTGACTCAAACTCACCATATTATTCACAAACATACCTGCTAGTTATGGTATCCTTCTAAGCAAGAGTTTTTGCAAAGAATTGGGAGGGGACATAAAATTGGAATATTCATATGCCACTATACCTATCAGTAAGGAGAAAGTTTGCCTTGAGCCTAAGTCAAAAGCCAAGATAACTTTGCTCATGTCTAAAGATCCCAAAGAACAAATCTTATGTGAAGAAAATGAGTTTGAGAACTATATGATTTTCTCAAGAGAAGAAAAAGTGGATGATGTGCATATTCTAGACTCAAAAACCATGCTTTGGAAAATGGAGTTTGATGGAAGTTATTCCCATGCTGGGTTAGGAGTAAGGGTCATTCTTACTTCTCCTTCTAGTGAGAAATTTCCTTTCACTTATAAGCCAGAATTTGAGAATACAAACAATATTGTTGAATATGAAGCCCTTTTGTTAGGGTTAATTGAAGCTAGGGGTATGGGGATACAGATTCTTAAGGTTTTAGGAGATGTAAAACTACTTGTTAAACAAGTAAAAAATGTTTTCATTGTTATGAATGAAAGGTTGAAGCACTATCGGATCAAGTCTAGACTACCATTGAAAGTTTTGATGCCTTCTCAATAGAAGCAATTCCCATGGAATTTAATGCAAAGGCTAATTCACTAGTAATCTCTACCTCTTTTCTCCTTCTACACCAAGAATTTTAAAAAAAATCCTACAGGATTAAATCAATTTATTAGCCCAACATTCCCAACAATGTTAATCATTGGCAAGTCATTGAGGATGACAAACAAATTTAGGCTTTCTTAGAAAATTCCAAGGATTTTACTTAAGTCTTCTTCAAAGGAAGTGAAAATCAATGTAAATTTTTTTGTTCTGGTAGGATGGGTGGTCTCCAAGAAGAAATTATTCAACTAAAGAGAAATAAAACACCTAAAGGGCCGGTTTATCTTGAGTACTTATTTGATCGCCATGATCGCTCTGTAAAATGAAAAATGTATGAATTTTTTGGACACTCCAATGAATTTGAGGTAGTTAATATTAGATACCCTGATTCCTCAAAAATGGTTTACATTAGAGAATGCTACTCTCTAGAGGAGAAAGAAAAATTGATAGCCCTATTGATTAAATATAAAGAGGTTTTTTCTCTGGTGCTATGATGACCTAAACAAATTTATGGATGGGAAATTTCAGCACCACATTCTACTTAAAGAAGGAAAGGTTATTTTCATACATAACTAGAGAAATGATAACCCAAAGGTAACTGATTCCATCTTTAAAGAGATTGAGAAGATTTTAAAAGTTAAAACTATATATCCCATATATCATTCTACCTGGGTGGTGAACATTGTGCCAGTTCACAAGAAAAATGGGGAAATTTAGATATGTGTTGATTTTAGAAGTCTGAATCAAGCATGATTCAAAGATAATTATCCTTTTCCTAACATGGACCATATCTTGCAAGCACTCACTAGCTTAAAAATGATGTCCATGTTGGATTGTTTCTTTGGTTATAATTATATCAACATGGCAGAAGAGGATCAATATAAAACAACATTCAACATGCCCTGGGAAACCTTCGCTTATAATCAAATTTCATTCAGGCTCATTAACATAGGAGAAACCTTTTAGTGGGCTATGGATTTTTCTTTTGGTGACCTCTAAAATAAGATTATAGTCATTTATATTGATGATTTAACAATGTTCTCCAAGAAAAGAACATATCACCTGTAGGATCTGGAACAAGTTTTACAAAGATGTATAGAACATGGTATCTCTCTTAACCCCAAAAAGTCTTGTTTTTGTCATTGAGGGTAAAATTTTGGGTCACATTGTGTCCTAGGAGGGTGTCATAATATATCCAAATAGAGTAAAGGCTATCTTCTAATTAAGCCTTCATTTGAATCAGATTTGTGTGAAGTCTTTTTTTGGCCAAGTAAATTTCTTGAGGAATTTTTTTCTATATTTTTCTAAAATCACTAAGCATATTGTGGAAATGATGATAGAAAAATAAGATTTTAAATGGAATGAGGCTAGGAAGTAGGCCTTCAAAAATATCAAGGAAACAATTTCTTGAGCTCCTATTTTGGTCAGTCCTAACTTTAAGAAAGACTTCATCATCTATTGATATGCTTCTAAGCATACTACATCTGCCATGCTACTACAAGAAAATGAGGATAAAATTTAAGTTCCTATTTCCTTTATGAGCAAGCCATTAAAAATACATGAGTTAAATTATTATTAAATTGATAAATACACATTTACAATGGTTAGGGAAGTTAAGCAATTCCACTTCTATATCTTACATTCACACTCGGTGGTATATGTTCTAGATCCTACTATTAAGAGCATATTGTATCAATAGGATATTGATTCCAATAGGATGGGTGGTTGGATAGAAAAAGTGCAAGAATATGACTTAGAACCAAAGCCTACAAAGTTAGTCAAAGGAAGAGGAATTTGTAAATTGATGGCAAAAAGTTTGAAGGGAGTAGAAGAAGATGAAAATTTACCATTGGTTTTAACTATCATCTTACATGATGAATGGTTTTCTGATATAGCCTATTTTATCATGTACAAACAATTCCCTAAGCACCTCTCAGGTAAGAAAAAAAGGAATTTAAAATTGAAAGCATTTAATTTTGTTATTTGGGGTGACATGTTATACAAATGTGGCATAGATGGGATGTTCTTGAAGTGCGTAGATAAAGATCAACAAGAATGACTACTTACTATTTTCTAT
The DNA here is from genome assembly GCA_007258455.2 of Sequoia sempervirens. Taxonomy (NCBI): domain Eukaryota; kingdom Viridiplantae; phylum Streptophyta; class Pinopsida; order Cupressales; family Cupressaceae; genus Sequoia; species Sequoia sempervirens. The sequence continues at coordinate 853,854,704 of VDFB02281492.1, read as the reverse complement.
AATGAGGCTTGTGGAGGTCACTTCTCTTCCACCATGACTACTTTAAAAATTATAATACATGGCTATTACTAGCCTGGGATGTTCAAGGACACCTGTCACTAGGTGGCCAAGTGTGAAAAATGCAAGTTGTTTGTAGGAAGACCTTAGTTGGTAGCCTTACCACTTAAGCCTGTAATTATCATTGGACCATTTCAACAATGGGGTCTCAACTTCATAGGCCCAATCAATCCATAGTCTAGTGGAGGTCACACTTACATTTTCACAACCACTAATTACTTCACCAAGTGGGTGGAAGTGATCCCAGTTAAGAGAACCAATTTTGAAGTGGTCTATAATTTTATTAAAGAGAATATTCTAGTTAGGTATGGAGTTCCACACAAGCTAGTTGCTGACAATGTGACTAGTTTTTCCTCTAGTGATATTTCAATTTTCTACTATGATTATGAAATCTCCCTATCTAATTTAGCTAACTATTATCCTTAGGGGAATACTAAGGTCAAGTTGAGCAACAAGAATTTGATAAGCATTATCAAGAAATTAGTTGATGAAAACCAAAAAAATTGGCATAAAAGACTATATGAAGCTCTATGGGTGGACCAAACAACTCTTAAGAAGGCCATTGGGATGACCCCTCTTGAGCTAGTATACAGGGTAGAAAGTGCATTTCCTCTTTCACTTGAATTATTAGTTCACAAATTACAACTGCTATTGACGATTTTGAATTTATTGATTCCTTTGAGAGAAGGATTTTATATTTGACTAAGATTCAGGAACAATGGAAACAGATGGTCAATAAGATAACCATACATCAAGCAAAGGTCAAGAAGGTTTTTGACAAGAAAGCAAGATTGAGAAAGTTTATGGTTGGAGATTTAGTTTTTCTATGGGACAAGCGCAGAGATCCTAAAGGAACACAAAAGAGGTTTGACATGCTTTGGATTGGTCCTTTTAAAATCACTCATGAGTATGAGCCTAATGCTTTTTGTCTTGCATTTTTTACAGGAACCCCTTGCCTATTCCTTATAATGGGTAGGATCTAAAACTTTGTCATCTTTGATCAACCTCGCGGCCCTTTCTATACATAGTTAGTTTATGGTTTTTGATTTGTTTTGGTTTGCTTCTTGAGTGCTTGAGAGTGTTTTCCACTTTTACTTACTTTGTTGCCCAATGTATAGGGCACTGATCATAGTAATCTAGGTCTAGATTCATTACTTCATCCTGGTAAGTCTTCATCCCCAATTAGAGGCACTGTTACCCTATAATTTTTCTTTTCTCCATGGAAAGCTATCTACCAACTTATAAATGGCTCAATCCCACTTAGGTGGTGTTTTGTTTAGTCATGTGAACTTGGGTGGTTTTTTATGTAGTTTGTGTAACTCCCTGCTTTGTCACTTGAGCTTGTTTACTATTAAGGTTATGTGTTCTCTCATTTAGGTGGTGCCTTGTATAGTTCTTCAAACTTTTCCTTTCCCACCTACATGATAGTTTTTATTTAAGTAGAATTTTGACATGATATTCGAACTTGAGCAGAATTTATATAGTTCGTTGAACTCTCCACTTTATCACTTATAGAGATTTACTTTCAAATTTAGAAAGACGTTTATGATGAAAATAGTGAAGTGATAGCTACCACATGTTGTGGAGCAATTAAATATATTAAATGCTCATCTACTTAATGCTTTTCTATGAAGTTTTAAGAATGTTTCAAGTATTATACAAACATTCTCATTGTGACAAGGTTCTTCAAGGATGATTTAGATGAGACACAAAATTCTAGCTGTAGAATTCACCACTGAAGGTATTTATAGTATCCACTTATTTTAGCTTGCTTTTCTAAAATATTTATGTCTACATTTTAGAAGGTTGTCTATTGCTTGAGCTATAAACTCTCATTCATGGCAAGGCTTAAGTATATGGGTTATGAATATGTGTCTGAGCTAACTTATGAGGGACCAAAAGTTGGAGATACCCATCTATGGCCTATGAGTTTGGATGAAATAAGAAGTAAATTCAATAAAAAAAATATGTCACCCATCACTGAGTGAGTAGTTGATAGTGGGTTAGTCAAAGCTATCACATTTCCTTTAGCAGTGCAATGCCACAAACTCATCTTACAATGCATTAGGCACTATAATTCACAAACACGAGAGGTTAGGACAAAAGATAATTGACTAGTTTTGGAAGTGCAGAGGTCCATCTTCGTGTCTCACTTGAGAATCTTGAAAAATGATGAGTATTCACCTATTACTATGAAAAATTCTCAAATTGAATTTTCTACAAAGAAAGGATTCTATAGGAATGAAATGGAAAAAAATTGGTTGGCCAATCCTAAAAAGGGTAAGTCTCAATTACCTTGGAAGTTACACTAAACTCATTTTATGGAAGAAGTGGCTAACATTGTAGTGTTGTTACATAGGTTAAAGGGAAATGAAGACTTTCATGGATTTGAGGAATGGATGTACTTCTTCATCCAAACTATGTTATGCAAAGAGAAATTCTTTGATTGGGTAAAAATTATTAGCAAACTCCTGCATGAGTTGATGACTTTCTTTACCGTCAATAGTTTCTTCTGCATATCTTCATACTTGATATATGGCTTTTCCAACACAAGAACTTGAACTGGATTAAGACCAAGTGAATTACCTTCAAAGAAAGTAACCATTTATGATTATTTTGATAAGCTACAACTTCATAAGATCTTTCAATACCTCAAGATAATAACTGATACTTTCACTATGAGGATGGTCAAGGAGTTATAGGGATATCCTACAATGTGGTTATCACTTGAAGCAATGAATTTTGTAGACTTTTATGACAATTATTTCATTCAATTTCAAATATTCTCTTACATAAGGGTTGGTGGATATGCTATATTTCTGATCAAATTGTCAAAATGCCTTTAGGATAATTGGGTGATCATTTAAGTAAGTAGGTAATTGGCTGATGTAAACAGGTTGTGCCAAGGTAGGAAAAGATTGACATATCACTTTCCCATTGGTTTTAGTTCTTATAGTTGTCAATCTATGTATGATGCCCTAAATATTGAGAAGGAATTGTCTAAGTATAATATGCTTTCATATGAGAAATGATTTTATTTTTATTCGAAGGATTATATTAAGAATAATTTGAAACTAAGCCCTAATTTCTTTCATCAACCTAGCCTTGAAGATTTTTGGGCTGACTATTTTGATGAGTATGAAGTCAAGAAAAGGAGTTGGATGAGGTTGTCAGTGGAATGGATTATCATCTATGACTTAAAATGGGATCTATAGGGCATTATGGAGAATGGGTCTGACATGGTAGACCCATTCTATACTAAGTTAATAGAAAACTGACCTATCCCTACCATGAACTAGAGTAGTAGGGAGAAAGAGACTATTGAGGAAAGGATTGTCGATGTATTGACTAGAACATAAGAGTGGATGACTAAGAATAGAACAAAACAGTCCCATACTCACACTAGATCTAAGGAATCATGACCTACCAAGGGAACTTCCTAAGATTCTACAAGTATCCAATCAACTAGTGATACCTCCCAATCATTACCATCAGGGGTTGAAAGAGATGGTGGCAAGGACCCACCAGACAAAAATGTGATTTCACAAACTTTTGGGGAGGATATCCTTAACTTTCCTATTTTGGAAAAAGAGAAAGAAGGAGAAGAGGAAGAAGAGGGTTTGGAAGCTTTAAATATCAACTCCTCTCCTCTCAGGATGAATCACCTATCAGGGAAGTGAGTGCACCATAGAGGTCATATATTGTTTCATCTACAATGGACACCCCTCTTATTGCTACAAATTTGTTTGGGCCTTCAACTTTAAAAGTAGTTAATTTTGTAGTTACTCTAGACTAGTTGCAGGATACTTTATCCAAGAAAGGGAAGACTGTACAATTTAGTGCGCCCAAACAAGATATGGTAGGTCAATTACTATAGAGAACCCCAATCTTGAAGATGAAAAAATTGTAAAGTACTACAAAATTGGTGGATGACACAAAATTAGGGAGCCTCCAAGTTGAGATTGTACATCCTTTGGCACAAAATGATGTCACTTAGGCAATAGTAGGTGAATTTTAGGTTAATAAAATAGATCTTGGCCCCATTACCACAGAGGGAGCCGTTCAAATCTTTCAGGTGTCTTCAACTAGAATGATTGAAAGGTCGAAGAGGGATAAGGAAAGTAAGGATGAACTAAAAGCTTGGGTCCAAGATTTAACTAAATGTCTAAGGTCTATTTTTGAGCTCATCCCTCAATCTCTCTCTCAAGTGAGTTTCTCTATTGAATCTTTAGCCATGATTAGGAAAGAAGTTGTGACCAAAATAAAATGTTGTCAAACTCTAAGCAAGGCTATGAAGGAATGGGTGAGTGTTTGTCTAAGAAGGGGAGTCTTGTTATTTTTGAGTCTATGAAATTTTTCTAGAAAGAAAATGATTAGAAAATTACTTTGGTGGTGGAGATTTTCGCAATTGAAAAAGAAGAAAAGTTGTGGAAAAAATATAAAAATGAACTAAAATTAATGTTAAACTGGGATATGGAGAAGCTGGTCATAGAGAAGATTATACCTAATGCTTCAGAAAATATTTGTGTAGTATGGAACAAGGGCATATAATGGAAATTGCAAATTTCTAAACAAAGCTTACAAAATCTAAGGGAAATTGTGGATGAATGCACCACCATTTCAGAAGAAGCACGAGGTACTTTGGTTGCTTTTGGGTTACAATGGGACAAAGGTGAGATTAAGAATGATATGGATATCAAAGGTTTGATAGATGGTTTCCAAAAAATAGTCGAGGGCACACTTGATTCACCCTCATTCGATGTTGGTTATTTGAAAAAGCTTAGCGATCTACACTTGGTCACATCTCAAGCAATCAATCTTATGAAAGTCTATGAACAATGCATCAAGATGGTTGGAGATAATCAATTTTCATGGGAGGTTCAAATCATGAATGTGACCATTCCTTAGGATAAATAATTGTTAAATATCCTCAAGTCTTTTCAAACCTTGTGAAAAAGAGTCGTGGTGACTCCAAAAGCTAGAAAAGAAGCGATGCCATCATGACAACTCATCTACCTTTATTTTATTTGTTTCCTTTTTACATTTTGTTCAGTTATGGAAAAAAAAAGAGGTAGCTACTCATCTACCTATTTAATTATATCTATTTTCATATGTGATCTCTCTAGACACTTTGAATTGCTCAATACAATATTTTATTCTAAATGAAATTCCTATTTGTCTTTGTGTATTCAGTTTGTGAAGTTGATTTGGGTTCTTGAATCTTTGTGTTTAAGAATGTATTACTTCAATATCTTATATTTGTGTAAGTGATGCAGTTTTCTTCATAATCAATTTCATTTCTTAGATGGTATTGGGTGTATGTTTTAATTCTTGAATAGTTTAGCTAAAATTGGTCTTTTTGCCAATTCTTCTTACTTGTTGGATCTTGCATGTGATATTTAGGAATTTTCCTGATATTGGGTTTTCCTTTACTATTTTCTAGTTAAAAGCATACATGATATTTGATTTTATCATTTAAATTCATTGAAAATCTTATGAGGGAGTTCCTTGCAATTGGAATTTGCATAACAAGAACATTGCAAATGAAATGGCTTCTTTATATTGCTCATATGTGATTTCTTGAAGCTTTGGAAGACTTTGTTTAAGGAGGTATCCATTTAACCAATAGTAAATGTTTCCTTCTTTCCTATACAATGTGCAAGCTAGATTGTGATGGTAGGAAAGTTGGGTGGTTCTTTTGCATTATGTGCAATTCGCATATCCTTTTTCAAGAGACTTGTCAAGTAGCATGGAGCAATGACATGTGCTACAACAAGCTTCGAAGGGGGAAAAGTGGAAATTCTTTGGCTTCAATGTCCCAAGTACCTATGAATAAAAATAACTTGTTATGTATATTGTAGGGAACTAAATATATTCCATAAATGTGTTATATAAATATAAAAATAAAATTATTATTTTTTAGGCTCTTGCCTGAATGTTAGATTTTGCAAGAGTTTGCAACTGTGCTCTTGTACATGCATCGTTGAGCTCCTAAATTTTTTTTGATTGTTTTGTGTGCATTACATTTGAGCCTTGTGAACCATTTCTAACTACATTTTTGAAAAGGAGTAGTGGCATGTCTATTTTTGAGAACATTTTTTATAAATATGCACATAAATTTGTGTTGGTAGTTGGGATAACAACCTACAAAAGAATTTTTTTAATGAATTTAAGTAAATAAGTTACATATGAAAATAAAATAAATATGGTTAGGTATATACAATTTCCATTTCTTCTTGGAGGTCTCCATCTTTCGCATGCACTTCAAATTGGATTTTTGATGCAGGAGCATCCAGTGGTGTAAGGGCAATCTTGCATCACCCAAAAATAATTAAATTTCAAGTTTATCGATTTTTGGATGTTTTTACATTTTTGGATACCCATTTCGTCATAATGAAATTCCCAATTTACGGTTTTTATTTTCTATTACTGGGTTGAAAGACATTGCAATTCTAGTTTCCCAGATTTGCACCTGAAAATCATTCAAGTTGGATTTGAGGCACTTAGAGTTTCTAGAACAGACCCAAAACTTGCCAAAATTGGCTATGCCAATTTTGAGCGCATTATTGACTTTGAGACCTTTCCAACAGTTCAAACGGTTTGTGAATCGGAGTCCCGGATCAAAAGTTATGGCCCTGGGAAGTTGGCGCACTTTCTAGAAGATACAATTGCAAATGCTCTTTTGAAATTTGAACTTCATGTTGTAAATTTTCAATGCAAAATAGCCTAACCTCAAATTTTAATGTTGTTTTAGCTCCAACCTATTGAGGAGCTCTATTTATGGGTGGGTTTCTAATTTTTGGGTAGCTTTTTGGGGACAAGCTCGCATATTGCGAAATGGTTATTCTGTAGCTTTCTGTAACTTGCATGTGTTGTGGAACTTGGGGATTGAGATCCTCTTCATGAAAGAAGCTCCATTTTCTAAATAATAAAATTATTCTCTTGTTTGTGGGTTATTTTCTGTGTCTCGGGCTATGTCCTCATGAAGTGGTATCAGAGCAGGTTTTCTTGAGCGTGTGGACAGATCGCCGATCGTGAAGCAGTTTGCACCAGGACCGTGGTTGTGGGTCGAGGTCAAGAAAGATGCCTCCAAGAGTGATGTCTGGTAGGCATGGTGGTGCCAGAGGTGGTCAAGATGGCAGAAATGCTAGTGGAAGAGATGCATTGGCAGCCCTTCAGAGACAAATTGATGCGTTACAAGAGCAGTTGAGAAGAGGGTTAAACCCGAGGGAGGAAAGTGAGGATGAAGGAGATGAAGAAGGTTTAGATGTAGAAGAGGAAGAAGAAGCAATTGATCAAGACCAAATGTGGCTAATAAGGGCCATTTTGAAGATTGAGAAAAGACCCAGAGCAGAAGTTCTCAGTTATTCTGGAAGTCTGAACCTAGAAGAGTTGATCGACTGGATCAATGAGTTAGAAGAATATTTTGAGTATGAGGAAATAGAGGACCTAGATTAGGTTAATTTTGCAAAAATGAAGCTGAAGGGCCATGCCAGTATTTGGTGGAAAGAGGTCTAGTTGGAAAAAAATCAAAGAGGAAAAGGAAAGATCACCAAATGGGATCGCATGGTAGAGAAACTAAAGAAGCAGTTCATGCCAGTGGACTACGAGTTAGATCTATTGAAGAAATTGCAAGGGTTGAAGCAAGGAAGCTGATGCAGGAGCATCCAGTGGTGTAAGGGCAATCTTGCATCACCCAAAAATAGTTAAATTTCAAGTTTATCATTTTTAAATTTTTACATTTTGACACCTTTCTCATCATAAATGAATCTCCCCAATTTGTTTTTATTTTCTATTCCTGGGTTGAAAGATAATGCAGTTTTAGTTTCCCAGATTTGCACCTAAAAATCTTCCAAGTTGGATTTGAGGCACTTAGAGCTTCCGGAATGGCCCCAAAACTTTCCAAAATTGGCGTCAAAGATTTCAAGCGCGTTGTTGACTTCAAGACCTTTCCAACAGTTCAAATGGTTTCGCGAATCAGAGTCCTGGATCAAAAGTTATGGCCCCGGGAAGTTGGCGCACTTTCTAGAAGATACAATTGCAAATGCTCTTTGAAATTTGAACTTCATGTTGTAAATTTTCAGTGCCAAACCGCCTAAACTCAAATTTGAATGTTGTTTTGGCTCCAAACTAATGAGGAGCTCTATTTATGGGCGGGTTTCTAATTTTTGGGTAACTTTTTGGGAACAAGCTTGCATATTGCGAAAGGGTTATTCTATAGCTTTCTATAGCTTGCATGTGTTGTAGAACTTGGGGATTTGAGATCCTCTACATGTAAGAAGCTCCATTTTCTGAATAATAAAATTATTCTCTTGTTTGTGGGTTATTTTCTGTGTCTCGGGTTGTGCCCTCATCAGAAGTAGATCTGTGAAAGAAGATACTGAAGATTTTCACAAGATAATCATTAGAACGAGTCACATAGAGGCCAATAAGGAGAAGGTAGCCCGATATCTTAATAGGTTATGACTGAGCATTCAGGAGGAGTTAAGCCTAGTCAGAATGACCACCATTGAGGATGTGTATCAGTTTGTTCAAAAGGTGGAAAAGAAGCTGAACAAAAGATTTGATGGCAAGCAAAAAGGATGAGGAGGTCAAAGCGGAAGGGGCAATGGAAGACCTTCAGGAAGAAAAAATGATGATGAAAAGAAAAAGTGAAGATGTGGGTACCAACCAAAGCCAAAGGAATGACAACTCCTACCACCCTTGTGATCAAAATAGTGGTGATCAAAGAGGTAGAGGATGAGGGTGATATGGACAAGGATCTGGAAGAGGTGGTTTTAGAGGAACGTGTTTCCAGTGTGGTGAAAAAGGGAATCGAGCTTATGAATGTCGACAACACCAAAGAAGGGAAGACAAAAGGCCAGAAGGTCATGGAAGGGTTGCGTATGCAGATGAGGAGGCCCAATCTAAACATTCTGATGATGCTGAAAGGAGAGAAGCTCTAGTGATTAGGAGAGCCCTAGTGACTGAGAAAAAGGAACCAAAACAAAGGAAGAATCTATTTCGCACAAGGTGCAAGTGTGAAGAAAAATGTTGTGATGTCATTATTGATGGTGGGAGAACTGATAATCTAGTGTCAGAGGAGATAGTCACAAAGTTGAAGCTGAAGAGGGAAAGGTACCCACATCTGTATCAGATTGCCTAGTTACAGAAAGACCACAAAGTTTTGGTCAATGAGCAATGCGTAGTAAAGTTCATGATCAGGAGCTACCATGATGAGGTACTCTGTGATATCATCCCCATGGATGCATGTCACATGTTGTTGGGGAGGTTGTGGTAGTTCGATAGGTGAGCTGTACATGATGGCCATGCAAACACTTATTCCTTGACAAAGGATGGGGTTCGTCACAAGTTGAAACCCCTGAAGGAGACCAAAGAAAAGGTATGCAGTAGTGCTAGAATTATGTAGATGGAAGAAAAAATTTAGAAGGTATGAAGCATGAGCTGTGTGTTGCATTGATTCCTAGAGTGAGTAAGGAGGATAGTGAGAAGGTTCCGAAGGAGTTTTGGGATGTTGGATGAGTTCAGGATATTGTTTCGATAATGTACCTAGGGTTTACCACCAATAAGGAAGATTAGTCATCGGATTGACTTGACTGAGCCAGTTTGCCAAATAAGGCAGCTCATAGAATGACTCCAATAGAAAATGAGGAGTTGAACAGACAAGTTCAAGAGTTGTTGAGAAAGGGTTTGATATGGGAGAGTTTGAGTCCATGTGCAGTACCTGTAGTACTAGCACCAAAGAAGGATGGGGAGTGGAGGATGTGTACAACTTCTCAAGCCATAAACAAGATAACAATCAAGTAAAGATTTCCCCTGCCAAGGATGGATGACCTGATGGACTGTTTGAGTGGAGCTCAATACTTCACAAAGATTGGTCTAAAGAGTGGATATAACCAGATCTAGATTTGAAAGGGAGATGAATGGAAGACTACCTTCAAGACCAAAGAGGGCCTATATGAGTGGCTAGTCATGCCTTTTGGGCTAACCAATGCACCGAACACATTCATGCGGCTCATGAACTAGGTACTAAAAGAATTTATGGAAAGTTTTTTTATTGTGTATTTAGATGATATTTTTATTTTCAGTAAGACATTGGATGAGCATCTGATGCATATTCAGATAGCCCTTGAGAAGTTAAGAGAAGAGAAACTGTTCATTAATCTGAAGAAGTGCAGTTTTGTGAAGAGGGAGTTAGTGTACTTGGGGTTTGTTGTCTTAGCAGAAGGTCTCAAGATGGACCTAGAGAAGGTGAAGGCTATTCTATAATGGCCTACCCCAAGAACTGCTACTGAGGTGAGATTTTTCCATGGTTTGGCTAATTTTTATAGAAAGTTCATTAGAAACTTCAGTAGTATTTGTGGACCCCTGACTGAAACAATGAGAGGGGATAGAAAAGAATTCAAGTGGAGCACTAGAGTGGCAAAAAGTTTTGAACTGTTGAAGCAGAAGGTGACAGATCAACCTATTCTAGCCCTCCCATATTTCAACAAGGTGTTTTAGGTGGATTGTGATGCCAGTGGTTGTGCAATTGGAGCAGTGTTGAGCCAAGAAGGTAAGCCCATTGTGTATTTCAGTGAAAAGTTAAATGATGCCAAGAGAAAGTATTCTGTATATGATTAGGAATTTTATGCAATAGTTCAAGTACTAAAGAAATGGAGACATTATTTATTGCTGAAGGAATTTGTTCTATATACTAATCATCAGGCCTTGCAGTACCTAAATAGTCAGAGAAAATTAAATCAGAGGCATATGAAATGGGTAGAGTTTTTGCAGAGTTATACCTTTGTTTTGAAACATAGGAGTGGGAAGTCAAATAGGGTTGCAGATGCCTTAAGTAGGAGGCATACATTGATGACAAAGATGTAGATTCAAGTGGTTGGGTTCAATAAAATCAAGACACTGTATGCAGATGATCCTAATTTTGCAGAGGCTTGGAAAGCTTGCAAGGAACCTGTTACAGTGGATAGGACAAGGTGGTTGGATTTCGTAATACAGGATGGCATGTTATTTAAGGGAAGTCAATTGTGTATTTCGAGGAGTTCCATGAGGGAGAACCTAATAAAGGAGAAGCATAGTGGAGAAGTGGTAGGACATTGTGGTCAGCATAATACCATCGCCATTATCAGTGAACATTATTATTGGCCTCAGTTATCACAAGATGTGAAGAAGTTTGTGCAGAGTTGCAGGGTATGTCAGATGGCTAAATGAGTGAGCTAGAATACTAGGTTGTATCAGCCCTTACCTGTACTAGAGAGGCCATGGGAGGATATAAGTATGGATTTTGTTCTTGGTTTGCCAAGGATACAACAAGGGAATGATTCATTCTTTGTAGTGGTTGATAGGTTTTTGAAGATGGCACATTTCATTCCATGTCAGAAGACCCATGATGTAGTCCACATTGCTGACTTGTTCTTCAAAGGCGTGGTGAGGCTACATGGTTTTCCAAAGAGTATTTTTTCAGATCATGACACCAAATTTGTGGGGTACTTTTGGAGGACCTTGTGGAAGAAGCTGAAGACAGAGTTGAAGTTCAGTTTTGCACACCATCCACAAATAGATGGGTAGACAGAAGTTGTTAACAAGAGTCTAGGTAACCTACTAAGATGTTTGGTAGGAGATAAACCCAAGGGATTGGACTTGATCTTACCCTAGGCAGAATTTTCTTACAACAATTCTATCAACAAAAGCATTGGTAGATCACCATTCCAGATTGTGTATGGAGGTAGCCTTAGAATAGCTCAAGAATTGAGGAAGATGGACCAAGAGAAGAAAATAAGTGTTGAAGCCAAAGATTTTGTAGAACACATCAAGGATATACATGAGAAGGTAAGAGAACATATTAACAAGATGAATATGCAGTATAAGGCTAAGGTAGATCAGAAGAGGAGGTATAAGGAGTTTTAGATTAGTGATGAAGTGATGGTCCACCTGAGAAAAGAAAGGTTTCTAGTGGGAACACATAAAAAATTGAAGATGAAGAAGTTTGGTCCCTGTAAAATTTTGAAGAGGCATGATTCAGGGAATGCATATGAGGTAGAGTTGCTAGATGGATTCAATATTTCCCTTGTATTCAACATTTTAGATTTGACAAAGTATCATAAAGGTGGCGTAGAGGAAGTACCAACGATGGAATAGTGTGGGATTCCAACATCTACTTTAGAAAAGGAGGAGATTGAAGAAATCCTGGATAGTCGTGTGAGAAGGAATACCAGGAACAAGCAGTATCAAGAATATCTGGTGAAATGGAGAGGAAGGCCTATTGAAGATTCATCCTAGTTGCCTAAGGCAGAGGTTTACTGTTTGGGTTTTCCTTTCACCATTTGAGACGTGACGGGGTCACTTCTCAAATTACCCTGGGTGTCTGATGTAGGAGCCTCCAGTGGTGTAAGGGCAATCTTGCATCACCCAAAAATAGTTAAATTTCAATTTTATTGGTTTTTGGATGTTTTTACATTTTTGGATATCCATTTTTTCATAATGAAATTCCCAATTTATGGTTTTTATTTTCTATTTCTAGGTTGAAAGATATTGCAGTTTTAGTTTCCCAGATTTGCACCTGAAAATATTTTGAGTTGGATTTGAGGCACCTGGAGTTTCTGTAACTACCCCAAAACTTTCCAAAATCAGCATGGATGATTTTGAGCATGTTATTGACTTCGAGACGTTTCCAACAATTTAAACAGTTCAAGAATCAGAGTCCCGGATCAAAAGTTATGGCCCCGGGAAGTTGGCGCACTTTCTAGAAGATACAATTGCAAATGCTCTTTTGAAATTTGAACTTCATGTTGTAAATTTTCAGCGCCAAACCGTCTAAACTCAAATTTGAATGTTTTTTTTGGCTCCAAACTATTAAGGAGCTCTATTTATGGGTGGATTTCTAATTTTTGGGTAGCTTTTTTGGGACAAGCTCGCATATTGTGAAAGGGTTATTCTGTAGCTTTCTGTAACTTGCATGTGTTGTAGAACTTGGGGATTGAGATCCTCTACATGTAAGAAGCTCCATTTTTTGAATTATAAAATTAATCTCTTGTTTGTGGGTTATTTTCTGTGTCTCAGGCTATGCCCTCATCAAGCAAGTATGGAGGGGTTTATGAATTTGGAAGAAGAAGAGTTTGTAGCTTCTCAATTGATGGGCACTTGGTGTTCTGAAATACCCCTTAGATTGGTGCAATATTGAAAAGGATTGGGGTCTCCATATATGTTGATTTATGTGCCATAAAAAGGGAATTTTAATCATTGATGATAGCTGGATGAAACAACTTTTAGGGCATGAAACCATGGTCAAACAAGTAATATGTTATATGGTAGTCAAGATCTAGGACTTGACATGTCATGTCTACAATGACTGGCCCAACTCTAATAGGAAGTGATAGCACCTTGAGAGGAACGTTCCTCATAATCATACACTTTTATAACAATGCTCTTAGTAGGGTCCACACAAGCACCAAAGAATCCTAGAGCCTTAACCAATTTTAGGGAGTGTATGTTGAATCTTGCTCTGCCATCTACTAAAACTCATCTAACCTTATGCTTATGGATAAAGAATTCAATGTGTAATGCATCATTATGATTGAACTTTGGTGACACATAATCTTTTTCTTAGAATGTTACATGATGGGGAGTGGTTTGGTATCCCACCATGGCTTCAAACTGGTTGACATCAATGTCATGAGGGATGAACGACTCTTGTAAGGTTTTGTCAAGTATGGCCTTATGCATGGGAGAAATGCGTAATAGTTCAATTATATAAATCTGAGTAGGTGTCTTGCCTAATTGGTCAATGATGTTGAATTATCACTTTGGTTGTGACGATTTGGTAGATGGAATTGATTGTGACTGTTTAGCAGATGGGCAAAGTATCATGATTTTCGGCTGCCTAGGGGGAGGAGGACCAACTATAGTGACTTTTCCACCATTGGTAGTGACATTACATTCAATTTCTCTCTTGACAGTAATGGTATTGAAATATTCATCATCATTTCAGACATGGTTGATAATGGTTCCACCTGAATAGTTGAATGCAGTGCAAGTATACTTGGCTCGATTATTATTAGTCTTAGGACCTGACATAGATGGATTATTCAAACCAGGGTCTTGTAGTGGGTTCTTGTGAATAGTATGGTTTGTGTTTGACATAAATTATGGTCCACCTAGTTCAATTGTTCAATTTTCAATGAGGTCTTGTACCAAATTTCTTAGTTGTCGACAAGAGGATGTATTATGCCCTTTAGTGCAATGGTGATCACAAAAAGTGTTGTTGTCCCACCATGATGGTTTAAATTGTCTTGGGTCATATGGCTTAGGGTCTTCCAATGTGATCACACTGTTTTGAAGGAGGTTTTTAAGGATGCCTTTGATTGGATCACCCAAGGGAGTATATGTACACATCTTTGGGAATTTCCTTGTATGTCATAGTTGTCCTTGGTTTTGACTATTTTGATTAGTGTGGCTATTTTGAATGGCATTAGCAACTAGTGTCGATGTGGTCATTTGTGTATTTTATGGGGGAGCTCCTTTACGAGTAATTACATGACCTGTTGTGTTTACTATCTTACCATCAACAATGCCATCATTGGTAATGTGTTTATTCTTGACCTCATATTTTACTTTGTCTACAGGTGGGTTATGTTCATGTTCTTAGGGCAATATTCTAGTTCTTCTTTAGCAATAAGGGCCTTCTCAAGTTGGACACCTTTTTCGACTAAGTCTGTGAAGGTTGTGCAATAGTGTACTTGCAAGCCATATTTTAATGGGCCTAGGAGAGTTTGGACAAACATGTCAACTTTTTCTTTTTTAGGTATGTCAATGTGGCAATGAGTTGCTAAACATCTCCATCTTTGAAAGAATGAAATGAAAGTCTCACCAACTTCTTGTGCAAGTGTGCATAAGCTAGTGATGGAAACATCTATGTCAATGTTATAAGCATTATTTTCCACAAATCTATCTGCAAGTTCATCCCATGATTTTATTCCCTTTTGTAAAGTGGAAAACCATTCAAGTGTGGGGCCTTCAAGACTCTTAGGGAAGAGTTTCATCAAGTAAGTATGTTCATAGGAAATGTCCACACAATTAGTCATGAATTCTTGAAAGTGCTCAATAGGGTTGTATTGCCCTTGTATTTAGTGAAGTTTGGTGCCATGTATCTAGGAGAAAATGGTGGCACGTATAGACTTATGCCGAAAGGGTATGGACATAGGTCATATGATGTGTGTGGCTTTTTATTGGAAATTTGCATAGTTTCTATTTGTTTTTTCAAGTTTTCCACTTGAGCTATCAAGGAGTCAATTATAGGATTGTTTGTTGCATCACACATGGGAGTGATAGGAATTCCATGAGTTTCAATTTTTTGGGACGAGATGTTCTAATTTTGTTGTGGGATGTGTTGTTGTGAGATGTATGACATGTTTTGATTTGAATGTTGTTGGTATTACAAGTTTTGATTAGGGGTGTGTTGATGAGTGTGGATGTGTGATGCATATGTGGGAATGTGTCCCCCAATCATACTAGTTGATATTTGTGGGATGTGTTGGCCTTGAATATTTTAGTGCCCAAATGATGTCATTTGGTATGTACTCTGGCTTCCTTCTCCCAATTAGTGGTATTTTCCATGAGGAATGTTAGTGTTTTGGCCTTGGGAAATATTGGTATTAAGTTGTGATGATGTGTTGACATTTTGTTGCATTCCTCAAATGAAATGTCATTTATTTCCCCTAAAGGGATTGGATGAATTTATTCCAAAGGCATTATTTGAAGTACCAATAAAAGGATTTGGTGATGATGTTGTCATGGCACTAAATGAAGCTCCAAATAGGGGGTTTGAAGATATTTACCCCATTGATGATGATCCAAAGGTAGCTCCAATTGATTGTGAGGATGTAGTTGACATTGTAGGCATTTATTGTGACATGGCTTGTGACATAGTTGGTGTTCCCCCAATAGATGTTGCATTGATGGTTTTTTGGTTGGATGTTTCATTAGTGGAGACATTGATAGTGATTGTGACAATTTGTGAGGTGGCACCAATAAAGGCATTGTTTTGGGGTTGACTAGTGTTAGAGGTGTTATTCATATTATTTTTGGCATTTTGATCAGGAGAGGTTGGTCTCAAAGTGTTAATGTTAAAGCCTCATGACAACTTGGCCCCTTGGTGTAATAGCATAGCTAGATACCTTTGCAGGTCATGTAAGACTAAATAATTCATGAAGGATGCCACTTCAGGATTTTGTGCAGTGGCTTCTAGGTCTTCCATAAACACATGTCCATGTTCATCTCTATGCATGAATGATTTGAAAGGATTACATGAAGAAGATGGCATGCTCATTTCGTTGAAAGAATTAATAAAAGATGTGTCTTGGTACATGTTTCAATTCATGTCATTAGGAAAGTTATAAGTGTTGTTGTCTTGTCCAAAATTAGCCATTTGTCTCCTTTTTCTTTGAAGCCTAGTCTCAACCATATAAGGAATTTCTCAAATTAGGAAGAGGGATGAAAATGACAATTATGGTGATGACACTATGTTTTTGGATTTTTGATAATAAGGAATGCAAATGAAACCTATGTTTTGGTCTCTCGACAAATGGAATGCAATATGAGAATGATGACTAAAGGAAATGAAAAATTCCAAAGGACAATAAGGACTATATATATATATATATTTGGATTTTTAGGAATAAGGTATGCAGGATGAGGACCAAGATGACTTGAATTTCCTAAAGTATGCAAATGAAAAGGCCTAATTAATGAAGGACATTTGGAAAAAGTTTACTCAACCACCCAAAGCTATATCTATGTCTCAATTTGGATCATCAAAGGACTTATTTGTGTGAGTAAAGGAAAAGATGACAAAGTGAAAAAGTGAGGTTTCCTAACTAGACTTCTGA
Organism: Sequoia sempervirens; assembly: GCA_007258455.2. Taxonomy (NCBI): domain Eukaryota; kingdom Viridiplantae; phylum Streptophyta; class Pinopsida; order Cupressales; family Cupressaceae; genus Sequoia; species Sequoia sempervirens. Next base: position 853,837,764 of record VDFB02281492.1, on the reverse strand, counting down.
GTTGGAAAGTCTCACAAAAAAGACAATGACTAAGGGAAATAAAGTTGACTAAGTCCAATGACAACCTACTCTTGAAAGGAATGATTTTGCAAAGAATGGTAAGTTTCCCTATTCCAAAATCTACAAATGAAATGAGGACCTAAGGACTAGTTAATGACTGAAAATTATGAATATGGACTCTAAGGATGCAACTAGAATTTTGCAAGTTTGTTCCTACAGTATGCAAAGAATGAAGGATTTGAGCAATTTCCTTTTTGATTTTTGATAGAGGCTACTGGAAAAAGATGTCTGATAGTAGATTGGTAAAGTTTGATTAGGGTTTTGGACTACACTAGGGTTTTAGTTTTTTTCTAGGAAAATGCATCATTTCAGGTTGTGAATGCATTGCAGTTTGGCAGATGTGTCACAATTTCAATGAATCCAACTTTACAAATAACAAATGAAGCTCAATAAAGAAAATGCAACATTTTATAAGTCAAATATGATGAAATACAGGAAAATGCATTGCCAGGAATAAAAAATGTGTCTTATCAAAGTGAATGCATCAGAAAAAATGTCAAATGCAATGTAGAATAGCAAATGTGTTTCAGCAGATGTGTTGAAGCAGAAAAGTCTAGTTTGTTTGCAATTTTGGCAAAAAATTTGAATTATTTCAAGTTGATTGAATGTTTCTAGGTCTATGAATGGCATTTATTTGTCTCAATGTCTTCAAAAAGCACTTGGAAAGCACAATATCTTGTCTTTGAAAATTTGAAATCATGCATAATGAAGACAAGAACAATCCTAGATTAGGCAAGGAAAATATTTGATAGATTTCACGTGGGTTTCCCCAACCGCACTTATTCTTAGTGGATGAATCCAAAAGCTTGGCCATAGGGGCTCCCCTTTATAGTGAACTCACTTCTCAGGTCAACCAAGCTTCCAACCCCCATAAATATCCCATGGTAGGTTGATCACCTCTACTAAGAACTATGAGAATGTGGATGCCTTCACAACGACTATTGCTATGCTATCAAATAGATGGGATTTTGGCAACTACACAAAGGTTTTTAGTTTGGGACCCCCATTCGAGTGGCCACACATGGGGCAAGATTAGCTCCAATAAGGAGGAACTCCATCCTGAAGAGGTTACACTCAACAGGGTTTTGGGGAGTTCACTTGTATGTGTGACACATCCAAACTCATAATCCTATATTTTCCATTAGGATTCACATTTGTCTACTAGTCAGGGGTAGCTCGGCTAAAGAGCTTCATTGCCAGTTTGAGTTTCCTTTGGGTGAGTACTTTTTCCCACCAATGAAGACCCAATTCCTAGAGTCAATAATAGTTTCACTTGCACCTAGGATCGCACAAGTGCACAAGGGGAAAGGATGATTTTCTATTATTGAAATGAGGTGACACATAAAATAGATGGGTATGGATTTCTGATCACTTAGTTTGCACAAGGTGAGAGCATAATCACCTACCACCTTCAAGTACAATCAAAGAAGTTCTTTAACCTCCTAATTAAATCTAAGTGAGACAAGCAAATGTTATTTTTAAAGCACCAATGGAAGTTTTTTCTAATCTAAAACAAACACAAGAGGTTTCAAAATAACATGCTTGGACATTTGAACCTACAAAACCACTTGTTAGTAGTCTAAAAAAAAATGCCTTGGACCCATGAAAAATTAAAGCCAAATGTTGCAACAATAGATTAGTAACCAAGAAAAACCCCTAAACTACTATCTTGAAATGAAAAATCTAGAAATTTCTAGAAAAACCCCAAAAAATAAAATTTACCATATGAATACGTCACTTTGTAGAGAAAATGCATCTTGGGCCATACACTAGAATTTTCCAATCGAATGCGGATTTCTACACAGCATATGCATTGTGGCCTACAAATCTGTCATATTGGATGGCTAATGTGTCAAATTTTGAGCAAATGCATCTCTATAGATAGGAATTGGACTAAAGTCTTCAAATGTGTCAATCTGGTTGTTGAATGTGTTGTGACATAGTGATTATGGTTCTAAAATTTGTGAATGCAGTGTACCATACCTATACTTGCAAAATCACATTAAAGTCGTATGAAAACCCACAAAAAACTCAATTTTGGCATCAGGTTCACCAATGTAACTATGGGAAATATCTAAGTTAGTAGATTAGTGCATAAGTAAACAAAATCCTAAAGTAAATAATGAAGCACAAAGGAGGAAGGGATGAAAAAAAAGAGAGATATCCCCTTAGGTCTTCAACCTCCATGATTGACCTCCATTACACCTTCTCTATTTGTTTCAATATGTAGTTTTCCATCAAATTTTGTGTGAGCAATATTTGACAATGACAATACCAAAGCAAATGTTGAAGGATTTGATGACAAAATGCAATACTATGCCAATATGCAACTAGTAAGCAACTATGAACTATGCCTAAAGTATGCCAAAATGTCAAAATTAGATGAAGTATGCCTAAGACAAGATTGTAAAAGCTAAAATGTCATGAGATTGCAAGAGCATGAGATGTGCAAATGAGACGAAAATCACCATTTTATAGAAAATGCAATTTTTGATTAATGGACAAGATTGAAGATTGAAAAATTCCCTAGAATCAATGGACAATATTCATTATGACAACCCACAACTAGGGTTAGGGAAACATTAGGGTAAATTTGAAATGAGTGAACAAGATTTAATTTGAGAAAATAAAATCAAGGGATAAGATTGCATGTGACAAGGAGATAATGATGGCACAAAAAAAGAGAGAGCTAGAAAATCAAATAATTTTAGAAATTCCTTGATTTATGGAGGAGAAATGCTATTTTAAATTAAAAATCAATTTAATTAAAAAAAAAGTGGGGTCATGTGACAGTAAATAATTAATTTGAATTATTTACTAAAAGAGGGAAAATTAGAAAGTGGGACCATTTTAAATAAATAATTTAAAATGTCAAGGCGAACAATAACTAAATAAATTAAAGAATTTATTTAATTATGAGAAGACATTTAAGAATTAATGACATATTTAAATAAATAAATATAATTTATTTATTTAAATAATCAAGAGGAAATAGTGGACAAAGATAATTAAATAAATTAAGATATTGATTTAATTATGGAAAGAAATTAGACAATTAGTGACACATTTAAATAAATAATTATAATTTATTTATTTAAATAACTAAGATCAATAAAACACATGAATTAATTAAATAATTATAAATTATTTAATTAATAGTCAAAAGTGGACCAAAGGACATAATTAAACACTTTAATTATGCTAGGAAGAAATATGGCGACAATAGAGCTTGCAGGCCTAGTTCATTTTTATGTGTCTACACAACCTGACAAATTATATGCAATCCTTATGTTGTAGATGATTTTTTTTTAGGGTAACAATTTCTTATTTTGTGGACATCTTCATCCTATATGGCTACAACTTAGTGTTTAAAAACTTGAAGCCCTCCTTGGAAATTATTTAGAAGTAAGAAAAGAATAATGTTGTGTGAAACAAGGCACCCTTCTTCATATTTATGAAATGAGTTTTATTTGACTCATTTAATTGCCACATTATCTCTAATAATGAAATCCTATCGTGTACTAACCTTGGATATGGGAGGCTATTGAAAAACCATAAACTCTTATAACTATGGAATTTGAATAGTAGAACCAATCTCCCCATCTATTCTTGATTACCAACTATGGCTATGGGTATAATGGCCTCAATAAATTCCTTTCCTTCTCTATTAACCTCCAATACTTAGGCTAGTCCAAGTTGCTAATAATTATTTTGATAAATAATTCCTCAAAAATAGAATAATTTTCTCTCATAGTTTATCCCATACATGTATGTCCATTCCTAGACTAGAAACACTCATTTATGTTTATTAATGGGCCTAACCTACAATAGAGGTGACCATACTCTTTGAACACTAAACAACACAATGTGGCATAAGAGTGATTACCATTTAAAATGGACCAAACCATTGTCCTTCAATTTTTCTAGACTGATGTAGACTAGGGAGGTAAAACTTCAAACAATCACAATTGGACCAGATTCAAACAATCTTTCAATCATAAAAACTTCAACTTGGTGTTCAACTCACCAATTTACTCCTATTCCCTTGTCACATTTCACACAATGTTTTTGGCTGTATCTTTCAAACGACATTGAAGAACCACAAACCAATTATCATTTCAAATACCCATTAAACTCTACTTTAACATATCCAATTTGTTCATAACTTTGTTTTGGAACATACCTTCCAAAAATGGACTACTACATTGGATAGTGGTCTAATTAGCCCTATTTTCCAAAGAAACACCAACCCAATCACTCTCTCAACACCAAATTCCTATTGCAAGGTTTTTCATAGGTCTCAAATGGCCTAAATCCACAACTTTTACCAATAGAATCATCCATAAACTGAAAAAACTTCAAAATCTCATCTAAACCCCTATTTAGGCTTGCTTCCAATGAGGGTTTATTGGATCTCTATACTCTAGACCACAAACCACTTCAAAAATGCCTCAAAAACATCACTATGGATCTGCACATGCTTTCCAAATTATCTTTCACTCTCTACCAACACCTTTTCATCAAACTTCCACTCTTAGCCACCATTTTTGGCTCAAAACAAGACTGAAAACACCTAGGGAATCACTCTAAAAGCAAAAACCTACCTTCCCTACCCCTAAAAAAGACTAAATAAAAAACTCTACATCTAAGAGAGCCATTCCACCAAGCTAGAACAAATTTCAGTGGGTGGAATGGCTTATGATTCGATTTTAAACTCTTGAAACCACAAATTCTAAGTTTACATACTGCCTACAATAAATTGCTTGTTAAATTATTCAATCTCAATGAAATTCAACCAAATCATAGCCAAAATGAAGTTAACTCATACATCCATCAAATCCATTGCACTTTTAACCAAGAAAAATCTGTACAGAACTATACAGTCACTTGGAGCAATAGATTACTAGTAAATTATAGATAAAACACTGTTCTATTATTATTTTCAACTTCAAACAAGACTTCAAAACCCTTCCTTGAATTGTGTGAGACATTTTTAAACTTTAAACACCCAAAAATAATGAAATCACAACCAAAATGAAGTTAACTCATACATCCATCAAATCCAATGCACTTTTAATCAAGAACAATCTGTACATAACTATACAGTCACTTGGAGCAATAGATTACTAGTACATTACAAATAAAACACTATTCTATTATTATTTTCAACTTCAAAAAAGGCTTAAAAACCCTTCCTTGAATTTTGTGAGACCTTTTTAAACTTTAAACACCCAAAAATAACCAACCAAATGACTTGAATTTCCATTTGAACTTACATGACCATTGGGCTTCCAATGTTTTCATTTTTGTAATTTTGCCCATGACAACTTTTTGCAAGATTTACAACATATGACAACATTAACTCAACTAACCCAACATGACTCAAGTTACATCTCAAATGGTCTATTATGACCTTATTTTCATGAAATTAGACTAAAAACACCAAAAACCAAACACAAAACCCTATTTTCATGAACTGACATGGTGCCCCTGCACCATACACCTGGAATGAAAAATAACTCAAGTCCCTTGAGGACTATATTGTATTAGATTATGATTGATCACTTCATCTCCTTGATCCTTAAATGCTTCTTCATTAGGTAATCCTTTCCATTGAACCAAGTACTATAGAGTTACATTTTTCTTTCCATTTATAGACTCCTTGCCACCTAGAAATTGCTCCATCTCAACAAGTTGACTTGTTGTATGGATTTTGACCTTTCCCTTATCTAAAACTAATGTGGAACTTTCTTGAACTCCTACAAACTTACCTCTGCTAACATTTTATTGAACTACCCTCTTCTTTACCTTTGATGTATACTTGAGCTCACCCATTTGTCCTTGCCAAACACCCTGAATCACTGCACCTTTTTCGTTCATCTCTTCCACTAGATTCTCTTCCCCTTGAATCTCTATATTATCAGGTTCATAAGCCTCTGTATTGATAGAATATGAATTCCCACTAACCTCTTTAAAAATCAATGGAAAAAGTACCTTTCCCACCATGATCTCATCATGCTTCTCTACCCAATCTTTCATTCCATCAATCAATTCATCCTTGACCTTCTATATATTTGTTTTTTGTCACCAACTTACCATCTTTTCCTACCAATATTGGATCATTTTCCAAACTTGTTTTCTTAGCATCTTCATCTTTTGTAATGGATGCAAACTCTTCATGTTTGTCTTCCTCAATTTTCACAAACTCTTTCTTTCCTAACATGATCACCTTTGCTACCTTACCATTTCCTTTATCATATTCAAGTAATGTAGTCAAAGTGAAAGTGTTTCCATCATTTTAAATATCATAAGTATTGTGTCTACCATCATAAATTGCATGTCTATAAAACTTCCATGGTCTTCCTAGCAACAAATGGCAACAATCCATAGGTAGCACATCACAAAGAATTGTGTCCTTATATCCACCAATGTTAAACTCAACCCAAGCTTGCTGATTAACCAAAATAGATTAACTTTCATTCAACCAAGACACTTTTTAGGGTGTTTCATGAGGTATCTTTTCTAATTTTAGTTTATCAACCATTCTATAGACACCATATTAGCAGTGCTTCCAGAGTCTATGACAACTTTACATACCTTTCCTTTGCATTTGCAGGTGGTCTTGAAAAGTGTTTTCCTTTGCATTGATTCTTTCTCCTAGGATTATTTGAGGAGTGTTCTTATAACCATCAAGGATTCCCCAACTTCTAGAGCAACAAGTTGATTAGGAGAGTTAACACTCTCAAAATCTTCCTCCTTCACCAACTGGACTATTTTATCATCACTAGTTGAAGTAGAAGTTTGTTTCTCTGGACACTTCCATGCTAGATGACGAAACTCATTGTAATGGTAACATCTTCCTGAAAAAGTGCTTGAACCTCTGGCTTGTCGAAATCTTCCTCTAAAGCCTCTAAAACCACCTCTTTGATCAACATCTTTGATCTTTTGTCTGCTTGCATCTTCTTGGTCCTCATAGGACTGCCATGAACCTCTTCCTTTACTAGTGTTGCCTTTGCCTCTTCCTTATCTTTCTTGCCTTCTGTTAGGTGTCAAAAACACAGGTTTGAACCATGAGAGGTTGCCAAGATCTCACAATGTTTTTGGCTAGCATACAAGGTCAAATGATGAATTTCAACCGTCTTCTCTTCAGGCACTTCCAAACCTAGGTGGGCACACCTATATGAATGAGGCAGATTTGAATTGTGTTTATTTTCTAAAGAATTTATCCAGAATGGCAAGTGGGAGTGGATAAATGAATTCTTATTTTGGTATAGATTGTATAAGCAATATCAAGGCTAAACCTAATATGTTCAGTTAATAGATGTAAAAATATAATGGATGAAACTAAGAGATGAACTATGTGAGACTAGTCCTTTATTGGGTAAAACAGAGTCAAATGAAAGTATGAGATGAGTGACTTCTACCTAGCATAAATTCTAATTGTTTGACATTTTAATATTTGTTTGCAACTTGTATAAACATACAAAATGTAACTATCAAGTTCTTCTTACTGATCCAAATGATATTCCTCAATTACTGTGACTGACTTGAAGGATTTAATCTTTGCTTGAAAGAACCAACCATTCATACCACGCAAATGTAGTAAATATGAATTGATAAACTGAATATATGCTTGATATATCAATTTAAATAGTAGAGAACTATCAACCTTGGAGACAAATCAACAATATTTTCAATTAATCCAACAAAAAATTGACACTAGAAATATTCCACAAAATCATATGACTTCCATTTATTCCTCTAGATTTTATACATGCATCATAGTCTCTTAAATGTAAACATCATTGAAAATTATCTATTGTATACTTTTCTCCTATTCACCTATTATACTCTTCTACCTACCCTCCTCTTCTAATCCTCCCTTTAGTCTTGGTCTCTCTTATTTATTGAGAGGCAACAAGCTTTAAACCAAAGGTCATGACTTTTGACAACAAAACTTAATTGAAAAGATAAAATGTATTAGAGATTATAAAAATAACACATGCCAATCTGTTAATCTTCGAGTAAAATCCCAAGTCACTAAAGACCTATGCAAAGCTTTTACTTTATGATAATATTTTCTTGATGATGATTAATCTTCATTTGAACCTAGATATTTCTCCTGCCACTTGCTAATTGTTAAATCATTCAGCCACCTAAATTCCTATGCAGCAATGAAGTTTGTAGGGTGGCTTTTCCATCTACTATCGAGCAATTTTATGGCATCTACAACAAACTTTGTATAACCATTATCCAATGTCACAATTCCATCAAGTAGAGTATGAAACTTCTCTAGATTGATATCACCATCACCCTGAATACATTTCAAGCATTGAGGAACCATTTGATCAAACTCATTCTTCCATTCATCCACATCCTTGAGTTTTCCATCACCTTTAATGATCAAAGAACTGAAACTATGTTTTATTGAATCAAATGAATTCCTTCTATTCTCTACCTTCTTCTTCATGTCAATCAAATACTTATGCTCACTAATAACTCCCTTCACCATATCTTGAGTAGAATTTAATCTCGGATGTCCATTAGGATCCCTTTGTGTTTCTTTGCACAGAGTGGTTAAAATATGCTAAGTGGGCTGCCATCTTTTCTATAATTCCTCTAAGATAGGGGAATTAGTATTTATTTATTCTAGAGCTTTCACCAAATGACTAAAACCCTCATGGACTCCACTTATCTTGTCTTTTAAAACTTCAACTCTGTGCTTCAATATTTCCTTTAAGGTACCTAAGATGTGCTACTTGACATCATCCATATTATGTTTCTTCAATTTTTCAATCTCTTCTTTCAAGTATTGAATTTGCGGATCTTCAACCAGAGTAGGTGGATGATAGACAAATATTTCATCTCCTTTTACATCTATGGCTTGTCGCAATTGTTTCTTTAATCTAACATTCTCAATAAATAACTTATTTATTTCATCAATTGATAACTTGAGTCTTTTCTCATAGTTTGTTATCTTCTTTTCCATTTTTTTTACTACATCTTTTGTAAACATGGTTGAATGTATAGTTATGGTTGTTGCTTTTGTTGGATTAGTGTCCTTCATTTTCTTGACCATTGTAGATCCTCTCATTTCCTATACTACATCTAGAAGCCTTGGCTTCCTTGTGTTCTTCTGCTTCGTCCATAGGGAAAGGGTCTAGGTGGTATGATTGTATCCTATGCCTAAAACTTCTTCTTCTGAATCAAATTTTGCAACCAAGTTTGGATCATCCTAGGCTCTGATTTGATCTAGCAAAAACACCTTGGAGAGTTCCATTCCAGGTATGATCAACATGTTACTATTTAGCACCACCACCCTTGCTTCTTTCAGAGTAATATTGATGTTATCAATATCCAACTCTGCCATTATCTAGGCCTACACCTCTGCATGCTTTGAATCATCAATCCCAATGAGATTAATCTTGAACCTATCATCAAACTATTTCATTTTCATTTTTATCCAAAAATATTTGAATTCCCTTGTATGGATGAAAACATCATCCTCCATGAACCACAGAGAAGTAACTATTCTCTCATCATCTTATATCTCATCAACAACTTCTTTTGATATTCTTATTTTTGGGTCATGAGGCTCTAACCCCTTTTGTTGCACTACTACCTCTTTCATCTCAACTAGAGTCAAGACTCTTCTTGCTCTTCATCAGTTGACCCATAGTCAACTAGTGACTCAATTCTTTGTTTCTTAGTAGGAGGCTCATTAATTGGAGATGGAGGAACTGGTGATGGAGGTGGTGTATGTGATGTGGAGGTTGTGGATGATGGTAGCTGGGGTGCAAATGGTGAAGTTGATTTCCCTTCTTGAGCCTTTTTATACAGTTCATTGAATTTACCAAGGACCAATTGCATCCTTTTCAACAAATCTAGTTCCTCAACAAAGAACCCCTTGAACTTCTTATCTTTTTCTTTCTTCTGGTCCTCCCATCTCATCATCATTAACCATATTTTCCTTTTTTCAAACACATCTACAAAATATACCAGGTTTCTTATTACATCCTCTTCTAGATCAAATGCATGTGTTATTGCCCTCTTTGTAAGTAGGGTCCTGATATTGTTGATATGACCCTCTAGATCACATACTCTCTCTTTTCTTGATCTAAGAGAAAAATTGGCTCTTATGAATCTCTACACTTCTTCCAACATATCTAACCCAATTGATAACTCCTCAAAAACTATTAAGTCAAGAAAGAAAATCCCCTTTCTTTGATTCTTCATGAGATCATGCTCCATCCAGAGCATTTGCCACATAAATTCTAGAAACAGTACTCTACTAGGCACAAATTTTGGTAAAATATGAGGGGCCTGATCACAACCATACACCCTAATGATGGTATATTATGGCATTAAAAACCAATCAACATAGTTGTGTGTGAAACCCTGGTCTGGTTTGTATTGCATGGGTCTCATGACCTCCATTAAAGATTGTGGTAGCCTCAGTGTAGGAAAACCAAGGGGAGCAATTAGTCAAAAGAAAAATTCATCCCTAAACACAACAAAGTCACCTTCAGTGCACCTGCTATCCCAAACATAGCACCAAATTTGAACTAGGAGCACAACTCCATTTTTATGTGTGCTTAAATTCATCCTTTTGAAAGTTATAGGGGCCTTAGCTTCCCTAACCTATAATAGTCCTTCATGAATTTGTTCTTCAATGATAGAGGAAAAATCAAAATCCACATTGGATTCAAGGTGTTGGATAATCATTGCCATCCTCATCAATCCAATTGACATATTTTCTTCATCATCAATTCCAAGAATCTGACATAGTGCATAGTACACATTTTTGAAATAGGTCTGAAAGTCAGATATTGGAAAGGGTTCAACTTTTAAAGACATAATAGGAAGGAATCTGGTCTTGTCACCCCTTTTCATGTGCAAGGGGAGTTCATAAATTCTATAAGTCCTTTTCAGTCTCTTGTACTCTTACTCTAGCCTCTCCAAATCTATTTTTGTGACAACCTGCTAATTTAGGTTAAAACACCTAATTATAGCTTCCCTTGAGATATCTACCAAACATTGACCATTTGGGAGCCTAACAACTTTTGATGAGGCATGATATCTACTAGCCAAAGATCTAATTAGCTTGAAATCAACAAAAACATTAGAAACTATCAATTTTCCCATCTCAAGAGTATGGGTTCAATACCAGGACCCTTTCATCTATGTTCCTATAAAAATACCAATACAAATTCCACCCAGACTATGAAATTAGTGGATCTCTACACCCCTGAGCTAAATCTTTAAAAAACCTCTTAGGACCTTTATCAACTGAACCAGGTAGTAGGGCAAGTAATGGTGACTATAATGAAACTTTACTGGATTTTTCCTCTTTTTTAGTTCCTACTTTTGTTTTCTTAGGCGCCATTGCTTAAAATTCAATGTGTGGTGAGTAAATCTTACCTGGAATATCACTTGTTTTGAAGAATCATTTTGACTGTCACACCTTGAGCTCACCTGTATTCAACTTCTTCTACCAAAAGTGAAAAAATTCCTAATCTACCTTGTTTAATTCTCATATCATACCGCATTAATTCCCATATAATTTTTTTATCATTCAAATAATTCACACTGAGTTGGATTTCATATTTTGATGCTAATTGATGTGGTTGTCCTTCATTTAATGCTCCAACAGTTGATTACCATGCTATCACACACCATTCTCCATTCCTCTATGGTAGCACGGTACATAGTATTTACTTGTTCTCATTATACCACACTATTGTGCACTTCCTTAGCCTCCTTGGTAGTACCGTGGTGTATACTTAGTGCTTTACCTTATATATTGCTTTACCATAGGCTAAATTCTAACCCCCTACAGTATAGCAATTCCCTTTGCTAGTGTTGATGATGACCCCACTTTATCGCGGGCTAGGTATCAACCCTTTGCGGTATAACAGTAATATAGTATATTGCTACCCTCTCACCATGCTACTATGAGTTACTTTTTTAGAGGCCACGGTAAGGAGGTAAAAGGTAAGGAACATATGGGGTGATCAAGTATGGTAGCGGTATGGCAGTAAAAGGCTAATTTGACTTTGTGGATGGCATAAACATAAATTTTATGAAAATACTAAGAGAGACCCTAGATTTTATATGATAAAATCAACATAATTTTAGATGATAATTTTGGTTCCAACACCTTTTTAACTTCTCTTCTACCCTAGCAGCCAACTAAAAACATTCTTCAATTGTCATAGGCATAACCGAACTCAATTCATCCTAAATTTGAAATCTTAATCCACACGTATACCTTGCTATATCCACATGACCAACCCTAATACTTAATTTTTGAAATTATTTAGTGTAGGACATGTCATCCCTATCTTTTTGCTTTAAAATTTGTAACCTCTTGAAAGTTTGTATTGCATGATCATCAGGAAAAAAATGGCTCTTGATCTCTGACACCATCCTATCCCATGAACTAATTTTTACTTTCCCCTTCTTCACTATTTCATATTGTACATAATTCCACCATTTAAGAGCAGGACCTTTCAACTTATTCTTATTAAACATTACCTTTTGTTCCTTAGCAACCTCCTTGTACTCAAAGTAATTATCTAGTGCATCTATCTAATCCAATACCTCTTTTTCATCCAACTTTCCACTATACATTGGCATATCTATTTTCTCACCAAAAACATCTCCTCTAACATCCTTGAGAATTTTCATCATCCTTCTCTCATCAAGGTCCAATTCCTCTTCATCATCTTGGACTCTTCCTCTAGGGTTCTCACTTTCACCCTCTTCCTCTAAGTCACTTTTCTCTTTAGTGGCCTTTCCTCTTCTTTGCTTTATATCTAATGCTACAAATCTGGCTAAAATTTCTTCTTCTGACTACTTTAACAACTTAATCTCTCTTGCAAGTACTACACTATCTGTAGGAGGCATCTTTCCCTTCAACTTTTAACTTTTCACTTCTTTAAATTTCAATCTTTCTCCTTCAAAAGATCTAAAAACTATGCTTTGATACCACTTGATGCAGAGTAGGGAGGTAAAACTTCAAACAATCAAAATTTTATTTGATTCAAACAATCTTTTAATTATAAAAAAATCAACTTGGTGTTCAAGTCACCAATTCACTCCTATTCCCTTGTATCATTCGATACAATATTTTCTGGCCATATCTTTCAAAACACATTGAAGACCCACAAACCAATTATCATTTTAAATACCCATTAAGCTCTACTTTAACATATTCAATTTGTTCATACCTTTGTTTGGGAATATAACTTCCAAAAATGGACTACTATGCTAGATAGTGGTTCAATTAGCCCTATTTTCCAAAGCAGTACCAACCCAATCACTCTCTCAACCCTAAATTCCTATTGCAATGTTTTTCACAGGTTTCAAATGGCCCAAAACCTCATAAAACTTCAAAATCTTATCTAAACCCCTATTTAGGCTTGCTTCCAATGAGGGTTTATTGGATCTCTACACTCCAAACCACAAACCACTTCAAAAATGCCTCAAAAATATCACTATGGGTCTACACATGCTTTCCAAATCATCTTACACTCTCTACCAACACCTTTTCATCAAACTTCCACTCTTAGCTGGTGCAGGAGCACTAATCTACCTTGGTCTACATGTGATTAAGATGATTTGAGATAGGTTGATCTAGGAGTTGTGATAATTATTTGTGTCAATAAGGTCCATTTGACCATTATGATGTCATTAAGATGTTAATTTTGTGAAGTATTTCAAATGTTGTCAAAAAAGGGTGCAAGTTGCAAAATTTGTAAAAGATAGGTTATTACAACCTTGAGCCAAGTTTGGAGTCTTGAGTATTTTGGTATAAATAAAGGTCATGAAGACCACTAAGTGGTGTTTCAAAGTCTTCTAGGGTAGTTACAATGTCAAAAAATGTTCATTGTGTAAAAGATGTAAAAAGTTGCTTGTGGAGATTGTAAACTTGTCATTAAGTGAAAATTGCTTGTAATAGGAAGGGCAATGGTCATTTGGCTTTGAAAGGTCATTGGAGGGAGTTGGTGAAATTGGGGGATGATGAGACAAGTTTAAATGTGGATGGAAAGTGTTATTGTACTCTCTCTTGAAGAATTTCAATACAATTCTTTGTTTTTCTTTAATTTCCAGCAAGTGCACGGTCCATACAAAGAAAATAGATGCATAAGACCTTCTAAATAATCAAGGGGCATGTGTTATAATTATTTTTCACCTAGTTTGAGTCCCAAATTCATATTTTTGTGAGAGTTTGGTCCATTTCTTCGTTGATAGGTTTGTAACCACCATTTAAGGGTTTGAAGCCCTAAACCATGATGTAAAGCCCATTCCACCTACTGTTCTCATTGTGGCTAAGTGGAATGGGAATAACAATGTTATAATGGGATGGTAGGATGTAGGGTGTGTGTTACTTAAGAGGATTGGGTGAGATATTAGGACTGTCTTGTGAGAAAATAGTGAATTTGGGTAGAAAATTGATGGGTTAGAGATAAAATTCAATGAAGGAAGAAGAATATCAGTTATGAGGAGGCTTAGTAAGTATGTGCAGGCTTAACCAAGAGTTTTGGAGGCTATGAGAAGGTCTTATGAGGTTGGGAACCTTTATTTCCATTAAAACCCTAGATTTTAGGCAAGAAGTGAAGGTTTATTAGATCAATGGTTAAATGAGGGTTTTTAGGTCTAAATTTTGTTGAATAAGGTTATTTGTGACTTGGTTCAAAGGCATGAGGAGTTAGACAAGACTAGTTGTGTGAATAAAGAGTAATTCCTTTGTAAGTGAGGGCTAATTAGACCTTATTGCAAGGAGAAAAAGGTCTAAAACTGTAAGTTGCTCCAAGGTAACCCCAGGTGGTTCTGAGATATGTGAGAGAGGCACTTAATGGGTATTTAAAATAGTGATATCTTAGAGGAATCATTTGGGAAGTTTTGGGGTTATTGGCCAAAAAATAGAGTTTTGATGGCTACCAGGCTCGAAAGGCTAAGGTGTGAAATTTGCAGAGATTCATCAAGAAGATCTAAGAGACCACTTAGACCTGATTAGTTTGAGTTGGATTGAGATCTAAAACCTTGCTCCTACATCAAATGGTATCAGAGCATAGGGAATAGGTCCTTGGAGATTTAAGGTTGTTGATTGAAGAGAACATGATAGGAAGTTGAACAGTCCCATGTCAAGATTCCTCCAAAGAAGGATAATGTAGTGAGAAAGATGCAAGAGATGGAAGAAAAGATGGAAAGGGAGATAAGAAATATGCAAGAACTTCAAAAGAGATTTGGAGAAAGGTTGGAAGATGTCGAGACATGAAAAAAGAGAGGAGTGGTTGTGAGTGAAGATAGAAAAACTAAAGATGAAGAAGATGAAGACTTTGAAGATGGTGAAGAAGAGTTTGATGCTAAAGAATAGAAGATGGAAAGGCTTTTGAAGGCTGTAAAAGGAAACAAACATAAGGTAAAGGTTGAATTACCAATTTATGATGGCACTTTAGATGAAAAATCTTTGTTAGATTGGATTTTTGCTTTAGATAATTTCCTTGAATGCGAAAAAGTTTTTGATGATGAAAAGGTGAAGATAGATAAGAATAAATTTAAAAGGAATGCTTTAGTTTGGTGGGATTTTGAATAGGCTAAGAGGAGAAGAAGAAGTAAGTCAAATATTTCTTCATGGGATAGGATGGTAGCTAATTTAAAGGGAATTTTTTTTCCAAAAGATTATGCCATTCAAATGTCAAAGAGATTTCAAGACTTAAAGCAAAGGGAGATGGATATAAATACCTACACCAATGAGTTTTACAAATTCAAAATTAGGGCAGGACATGTAGTTGATGACATTGAGAAAGTAGCCAAGTACCTTAGTGGTTTGAGATTTAACATCCAAGATGAAATAAGTATGCATAATCCAAAAATCATTGAAGAATGTTATCAGTTGGAAATAAGGGAAGAAGAAAAGGTTAAAAGGAGACAAGAAAATTTAGTAAGAGGAAGGGGTAGTACTTCAAGAGGTAGAGGCACATTTACTTCTTTAATGAAAAGTAATGAGAGCCAAGGTGATACACAAAAAGGACAAGAATCATTTGCATATTTCAAAGGTGGATTCAAGGGATCAAGAGGTAGATTTGGAGTGGGAGGAATGCAAACATGTTCTTAGGAAGATGCTACAATTGTAATGAGTATGGTCACTGTACTTGGAAATTTCTTGAAAAAGTTTGGTGCTTCATCAACCAGTGGAGAAAGAATGAATGAAAGGAGAGCTTAGATTGTACAAGAGGATGAATGTGAAATTTCAAGTTCAAATACTCTATGTGTTGCACATGAAGTTGGAGAGAATTTGATGGTGAGAAGAACCTTGTTTCAAGCACCCAAGGAGGAGGAGATGGCTCAAACAAGACAATTGTTCAAGACAACTTGTAAGTGTAAAGGTAAGGTGTGTAAAATTGTAATTGATTCAAGGTCTACAGATAATCTTGTGTCTTGTGAAATGGTTGAAAAGTTGCAACTAGAGAGGATCCCTATGGAAACACCATATAAAGCTTCATGGGTGAGTGATGATCAATGTATTCTTTTTAAGGAGCAAGCATTTGTTGAATTCCACATTGGTGCATATAGGGATAAAGTACTTTGTGATATCTTAACAATGAGTTTTTGCCATTTTCTACTTGAGAGACCATGTAAATTTGATAGGAACTCAATATATGATGGGAGAACTAACACATATAAGATCTTGAAGGATGGTGTGAATTTCATGCTAACTCCATTACAAGAGGGTGAAAAAGAGAAGAACAAGGTAGTCAAGGTCATTACCTTTGGAAAGAAAGAGGTTGAAAGGTTTGGTGAAGAAAAGTAGGAAGTAAACAAGATAAATGCAACCACTTCTAGGTCATGGAAAGAGAAGACAAGGGATTTGCAGGAAACCACAGTAATGAGGAATGATAAACAGAGTGAAATGAAGGTGTTTGAGGAATTTTTTTTAGAAAAAGCATTGAAGAAACAAGATGGAATAGAGGTTGGGATAGTACACTATCCTATAATTGTCAAGGACATGAAGAGGTAGACAAATAGTGAGAACACAATGGTTGAGAGATCTGATAGAGTAGATGCCATTAAGAGAGGAAAATTAAACATGAAAGAGCAAGAGAAGGTGAAGGAAGATCAAGGACAAGAGAGTAGATTCCAGTGTGATAAAGAGGTAGAAGGGACTAATATTAGGAAAAGTGTATTTTCACAAGGTAAAGAAGGCAAAAAGATAGTCATGAGAATGAGAGTAAAGAGACATATGATAGGGCAGTCAATGTACAAAAAGGTGAGGATAGATGTTGAGAAGATTAGTTATAGAGGTGAAGATGCAAAGCAATAGATTATGTTACATGGAAAGAGAAAGAGAGTAGAGGAAGAGCAAGATGATACAAAGTACAAGATGGAGCAGACATAGGTTCATTTCCAAGAGACTTGGAAAGATTTTAAAGGTGGTTGTATGGTGCAAGAGCACCAATCTACCTTGGTCTACATGTGATCAAGATGATTTGAGATAGGCTGATCTATGATTTGTGATCATTAGTTGTGTCAATAAGGTCCATTTTACCATTAGGATGTCATTAAGATGTTAATTTTGTAAAGGATTTCAAATGTTGTCAAAAAAATGCTCAAGTTGCAAAATTTGTAATAGATAGGTTATTACAACCTTGAGCCAAGTTTGGAGTCTTGAGTATTTTGGTATAAATAAAGGTCATGTAGACCACTAAGTGGTGTGTCTAAGTCTTCTAGGGGAGTTACAATGTCAAAAAATGTTCATTGTGTAAAAGATGTAAAAAGTTGCTTGTGGAGATTGTAAACTTGTCATTAAGTGAAAATTGCTTGTATTAGGAAGGCCAATGGTCATTTGGCTTTGGAAGGTCATTGAAGGGAGTTGGAGAAGTCGGGGTACAAGGAGAAAAGTTTAAATGTGGATGGAAAGTGTTATTGTACTCTCTCTTGAATAATTTCAATACAATTCTCTATTTTATAGTGCATTCTATAGATTTTCTCTATTTTTCTTTATTTTCTAGTAGGTGTACAGTCCATATAGAGAAAATAGATGCATAAAACCTTTTGAATACTCAAGGGGCATGTGTTAGCATTCTTTTGCACCTGGTTTTAGTTCCAAATTCATATTTTTGTGAGAGTTTGGTCCATTTCTTTGTTAACAGGTTTGTAACCACCATTTAAGGGTTTGAAGCCCTAAACCATGATGTAAAGCCCATTCCACCTAATGTTCTCACTATGGCTAAGTGGAATGAGCATAAAAATGTTATAATAGGATGGTAGGGTGTAGGGTGTGTGTTACTTGTGAGGATTGGGTGAGATATTAGGACTGTCCTATGAGAAAACAGTGAATTTGGGTATAGAATTGATGGGTTTAAGATAGAATTCAATGAAGGAAGGATAATATAAGTTATGAGGAGGTTTAGTAGGTATGTGTAGGCTTAACCAAGAGTGTTGGAGGATATGATAAGGTCTTATGAGGTTGGGAACCTTTAGTTCCATTAAAACCCTACATTTTAGGCAAGAAGTGAGGGTTTATTAATCAATGGTTAAATGAGGGTTTGTAAGTCTAAAGTTTGTTGAATAAGGTTATTTGTGACCTGGTTGAAAGGTCCGAGGAGTTAGAAAAGACTGGTGGTGTGAATAAAGAGTAATTCCTTTGTAGGTGAGGGGTAATTAGGCCTAATTTCAATGAGAAAAAGGTTTGAAACTGTAAGTTGCTCCAAGGTAGCCCTAGGTGGGTTTGAGATATGTGAGAGAGCCCTTAAAGGGTATTTGAAATAGTGATATCTTAGAGGAATCCTTTGGGAAGTTTTGGGGTTATTGGCCAAAAAATAGAGTTTTGATGGCTACAAGGCTTGAAAGCCTATGGTGTGAAATTTGTAGAGATTGATCAAGAAGATTTGAGAGACCACTTATACATAATTAGTTTGAGTTGGATTGAGATATAAACCCTTCTCCTACATCATTAGCCAGCATTTTTGGCTCAAAACAAGACAAAAAACACCTAGGGAATCACTGTAAAAGCAACAATCTGCCTTCCCTGCCCTTTTAAAAGTCTAAAACACAAAACCAACATCTAAGGGAGCCATTCCACCAAGTTAGAATAAATTTTAGTGGGTGGAATGGCTTAGGATTCCATTTTAAACTCTAAAAACTAGAAATTCTGAGTTTACAGACTGCCTACAATAAATTGCCTGTTAAATTTTTCTATCTCAATGAAATTCAACCAAATTACAACCAAAAAGAAGTTAACTCATACATCCATCAAATCCAATGCACTTTTAATCAAGAAATTTTTTTATGGAACTGTATAGTCCCTTGGAGCAGCAGATAACCAATAAATTACAAAGAAAACAATATTCTATTATTGTTTTCAACTTTAAACAAGACTCTAGAACCCCACCTCAAATTGTGTGAGAAATTTTTAAACTTTACACACCCAAAACTAACCAACCAACTAACTCAAACTACCATTTGAACTTACATGAGTGTTAGGCTTCCAATGTTTTCTTTTTTGCAATTTTTCCCATGACAACTTTTTGCAAGATTTACAACATATGACAACATTAACTCAACCGACCCAACATGAATCAAGTTACATCTCAAATGGTCTATTATAACCTTATTTACATGAAATTAGACTAGAAACACCAAAAACCAAACACAAGACCCTATTTTCATGAACTAACATTGGGCCCTTGCACCATAGACTCTTGTTGATACCATCTAAAATAGATGTGGCATAGTCAAATGACCTATTGACATGACCTTATTTTGGATATCTTCCAACAACACCATTAGATTTATAGGAATTTGAACCTTCATATCCAATCCTAGGGCCTGATATAGAGAAATATATGTCTAAAAAAATAATCTTCAAAGATATTGTAGCTGAAGGGATCTAATTCATCACCCTTGAATACGATTATTTCTTTGTTTGGCCTATTTTTAAAATTTGGGAGCTAATTAACCTTGTAGTTATCTCTTGATATGTGATATTCTCTACTTAAGGCACCAATTTCAAGTGGAATTTAGGAATTCTTATCCAAATTAGGCCAAGACCATAATAAGGTCAACATTAATAAAGATATTGGGAACTACTAGCCTACCCATACCCAACCTCCATATATTATTTTGATTAGATTAAGATGGGAAGGGCCTATAGCCATTTACAAAATACCCATTAAGGAAAAATGAGGGGCTCACAAGAAGTGAAACGCTTGTTGATGTTTTGAATCAACTAGTCCAATGAATCCTATAGACTAGCCACTTTCTAATGATTAGACTCAATGGTAGATTTGGCCAACTAATAGGAAATGGAATTAGAACAGATTTCCCCTGCTCTTCAGGCTCTGTAGGACCTAGGGGGTGACCCTTTAACAAAACTTAAAGGTTTGGAAACATACTGGACAAGGTATTGCTTAACAGATAATTCTCTCACCAAATTATGCTAAGAAACATAAAACATCATTCAACATTTGCTATGACATTGAATGAATTTCATCAATGGTAGCATGGAGAGCATGGCACACATAACTCATAATACACAATTGAAAAGTTTTTTTTGAGAATTGGGACCAAATTGAAAAAAATAGATGCATAAATATTGACCAGTGCCAAGAAGAGGGATATGGAGTCATATAGCCAACATTTCATCCTGTAATGTTGAACATGTTTTGAAGATCCTTTGCAATTGTTATCATATTATGATAAAAAATCACTAAAAATTTATCATATGACCATTCTTACAAATCCACCAGGAAGCCTAACACTCCTGTCATAGTTTTTAAAGAAATTACTCCATCCTTAGAACAGAAGGCAATAACATATGCAACTGATATTAGTTAAAGCAATTATACTATTCGCAGAATGGAAGGCAATAACAAGAGTAACTCAAATGTAGCAAATGTGCATGAAAAAACACATAATCTTTGATTATTAAATCGAAAAGAATACTACATTTCAGCCATGGAGACAGTCATCTGATAAAATATATTCATGAAACCATAATTCAGAACACAAAACACTCCAGATTAATGACTCAATTGCAATTTTCCCTAGCTTTACAATTCTACCCAAAGCTTCTACTTGCCTTGTAGAGCTTTCAAAAAATGGAACCCCTTGCAATGAGAAGAGAATTAGAATAAAAAGAAATAGAAGAAGCAAGAGAATCAATCCAATGATGACACTTTGCAACCTCCTTCAATCTGGAAAAGCTTCTTTCATCTCTCCTCCCTTTGCAAAAACAAATTCACTCCTCTGTGAAAATCTTTATACTCATTTTCCCATGAAAAAATTATTTTTGTGCCCTTTGTTGTAGCTTCGCTTTCTAATTTCACCTCCAGATATCAAAGTTTTTCAACTTTAATAATATCCTTTTGGACAAAAATTAAAGTTATTGCCTATGCACACCATTTTTCATATTTGTCTCTATCAAATATTAATCTGTGTTTATAAAGTGAACAATAAATTCACTTTTCCAAGAAAAAATAAAATTTACCTTACTTCCCTCTATATTGACAATATTGTGAAGGCTTTAAAAGATTGATTGGGTCATCAAAATATTACTCGTTACTTTACCCTGCACTCCACATTTTACTTTCACCTTACATTTGAGAGAATTCAATTAGGCTCTTTAAATGTTTTGCAATCTTGTTTAATTTTTTTACCGTTTAAAATGAGAGGCCCCTTTTAAAAGCCTTCTTACCCATTTCTGTTGCTCGTGCACACAATATTTCAAATAAGTCATTTGAAATATTTGCCCTTTTAAAACATTCCCACATTTCACTTTTACTCTTTCACCTCATTCAAAATATTTAACCTTTAAAATGAAATTCCCTTTAATCATTCATCGGTCCATTTACTTTTATATTTTAATTTTTTTTTTTAAATGATATAGTCCCCACCTCAATCCTTCTAGCACATTTAACTCCCAAAGTATTTAGAGAAACTTCAAGCACACCATAGCACATGGAAACATATCGCCAATCCCACGGAGTTAAGGAGTGAGCAATTTGGATCCATGAACTAGAGGGGAACATATTAGATTTGGCTGCATTTAGCATTCATTTCCAATCGTTGCTTTCCTTTACCCTATTTTTCCCTAATTCACCATGTTCTGTTTGTTTGTTCAACTACTTCCTTTGAAAATGGTGGCTACTTATTTGGTATTTTGGACAATGGTACCCACATATTTACAGTGTAGATACTTCATACACATGGGCTGTATCTTCACTGCAAGCATAAAACCCTAATTTGCAAAGCAAATGTGAGCTCCTTTAGATGGTGCATGGTGGTTGCAATGGCACCAAGCTTGTAGAAAAAAGTATCTATTCTCTTCCCATCAAGTAGGAAGATGAAGATACATCTTGTAGAAGTTTAGATCTCCTCCTACCTAGTGCTACGCCATCTGCAATTTGCAGTTACCCCTATTCTCTAGCCATTCCTTTCACTGTGATTCCAAATCATTCATTGTTCTCTCATAATGTTGCTTGCCTTCCTCCTATTGCATAGAAATGTTTCCAACAAAAACTTCTTCAATTCCTCAAATGATGTCAATACACTTTCATCATGATCATAAATTGTTACCCACTCTTTAGGCTAGTCGCTAGCTTTATCTCCATGCATTCTAGGAGTAGCTGGGTCACATTTAGAATTAAAGCAAAGGTTGCAAAGCTTCCTCTGACAAGCAAGTTGGTACTCTAAAAGACTTCCTTGAATCATTGCACAATGAGCTCTAACAAAACTGCTAGAAACCAAGATCTGAAATGCAAACAAGAAAATAACCTTCCACAAAGAGAAAAACAAAAAAATAGAGAGATTGCATAAAGATGTGCAAAGTATTATTATTTGGGAATTCTTAATGACAAGATATGATTTTCTTTATAAAAGAAAAGATGCATAACCCTAATCTTATCTTGAGAAAAAAGATAGCTTAGCAAGATAAGGATAACAACCTATAACTTAGGAGTTAAATATGCCTAAGTAAACTTATGCTAAAGTATAATTAAATATTAATTACACCAACACCCCCCATAAGTGCAACTTATGGAGAAGCAAATTATTATGCAAATGATGTGAGATGGGTCTCGACAACAAAGGCCAAATTAGGTACCCATTTACAAATGAAAAGAGAGAGAAAACCTAGTGGGAAAAACCCCCCTCAATGAGATGAACTGCTACAAAGAATCATTGGAAGAACTCTGATGAAGCAACACTAGAACCCCAAATCCGACAAGCAAGGAAATATACTTTTTTTTGCAAGAAACCATAATGGAATCACAAATGCAATAGCAGACCTGATGCCAAGAAACACTAGAAACTCACATACTGGATCAACCCTAGAATTTGTAAGCAACAATAGATGAAAGGATGAAGCCACCCATAATGATGAAAAAATCTGGAAGTTGTGTCCTGGAAGCCAATGCCAAACTGAAACTAAAAATGCCCCATAAGATGAGTACCATCAAGATTCTGGAACATTAACCATAAAAAAATGGCCCTCAAATTGAGAAAGATTTGAATCAATGCAGATCAAGAACCATAAACTCGCAATGTGAAGTGTGAATCGATACAAACCAAAGATGTTTCCAGCTAAGCAAGAAAGAAAATAAAAGAAACAACAGGAAACCAGAAAAACTCATGTGAGTTGTCACCAATATGAAAGTGTCATGCAAGAATCCCCTCCTTAATGAAACTTTATATCAGTTCATTATTACAATACCCAATGATTGCAGGAGAGAAAACAAAAACATGTAGAAACTATAGAAATAAAAGGGAAAATGAAAACCTAGTGCACGAAACAAAAATGAATGCATGCACACAATAAGGTACACATATTCTAAAAAGGACCTCAGATCTGCATAGAGGCCAAAACCAACTTTCTAATACTACTTGAATCATGAAAAATAGATAAGCAAGTCAAAAGATAGGTCTCTCAGAGTGAAAACAACAACATCTGACTTCTAAGGCTGAAAAAGGCATTAAAAAAGAAAAACCAGAAAATCACACTTGCACTGTTATGTAGAGCTTTGAAACACTTTCTGATGATATCTCGTTTGCAAAAAATGACGTCGTATGCCCAAGTTATTCTTGTTTTTGCGAAAATGCTCCAAATCTACCCAATATGGCTTTCTGTAGCCCTCAAGGGCTAAAAAATTTCAGCCCTCCAAGGGCCGAGCCCCTGGTTGCCCATGTGACCGGGGCGGGTGCTTTGGGTCATGGGGGCTGGAGCTCAGGGCTCTCGGTCATCAATACAACCTCCGCTAGAGGTGGCGGGCACAAAAGGGGGTGGGGTGGAGCCCTCGGTCCTCCAAAGGACCACAACATTTCCTTTGGAGCCCACGGGGGCTACAGCCTGGTGGGCAGCGCTAGAGAAAAGGAAAGGGCTGGTGGTGGCCCAATGGTGGTACAGTAGAGGCTGCTAGGTGGTGAATGGGCGGTGGTACCATTTAAATGGGTAGCATCGAAAATCAAAGTGATTTTTTTTTTTTTGAAAACGGTGCCTTGAAAATTGTGCCTAGGGGTCGTACGACCCTCGGGTAGAATTTTTTTGCCTCTCGAGTCAACTGTGTCCAAATTGGACAAAATTTATATGAAAATAGGGGTTTTTGGGTGCTAAAAATCCAACGACAAGGTTCATTTTGGCCCAAAGTACCCAAAAAATAGGTGACCCTAGATCTATCAAAAAAATCACCAAGCTTGAAACCCTCATAGATCTGGAAAACAGTGACCAAAATGAATGAAATAAAAGTCATTTATGACTTTTTCAAGTGCTCTAAATCAAATGGAAAACCCCTATTTGATCCAATATGTATAAATGTACTCAAGGAATGAAACCCTTAAGGGACCTCGAATGAGCTCTGCAATGTATTCCTCCAAAAAAGCTGAGAAGGGGCTGCAAATCGAGGCTCTAATACCATGCTAGAAACCAAGATCTGAAATGCAAACCAGAAAATAGCCTTCCACAAAGAGAAAAAAAAAAAGTAGAGAGATTGCGTAAATATGTGCAAAGTATTATTATTCAAGAATTCTTAATTACAAGATATGATTTGCTTTATAAAAGAAAAGATGCATAACCCAATCTTATCTCGAGCAAAAATATAGGTCAACAAGATAAGGATAACAACCTATAACTTAGGAATTAAATATGCCTAAGTAAACTTATGTTAAAGTGTAATTAAATATTAATTACACCAACAAAAACTCCTCCATCGTCTATGCTTTGTTGGATGCCCATGCCATGCAAGTTACATTTGCTTGATAGTTCCTAAAGCCTTTTCACAGTCCACTCCTTACTAGCATGATGGTGGCACTAGAGACTATATCAAGCTTGGAGGTTTCTAGAGCCTTACCACCAAGTCCATTTTGGCTTATATTTTTGGGTTTTTTTTTAGACAAGTTCATGCACCCTTCCTGCTCTGATGGATTCCCAATCGAATTGTTTCCCTATATTTGAATGGTCCAAAAATACCAAAAAACCCTTCAAGCTAGCACAAATCATGCCCCATAGATTTTTGGATCATTTCATTTATTTATTGAAGGAGGGATGATGGTGAATGTATTATAACTTCCAGGTGCATTTGCTTAAAAGTTTCTATGACATTTTGACTAATCCATTTTGTGCATGAGCTGGGTGCAGCATCCCTCTACTTATCCCTTGAACTGCCTAGTTCAACTTGTTGCACCAAGATGTGAGAGCTTAACATTTGGATGTTTCACCATCCATAGCCCCATCCCAAGTCATCTAATCTTGTGTTATCAATATGGCCTGAAATCACATAGTATGTAAGGTCGTGTTCAGCTTCTAAACACTTCCTCAATAAATTCATCTAGCCTTCTTCGATCTTGTAAAAATTACTTTGAATTTGGCAACTAATTAAGTGAAACACTTGATTATAGATATGATCCTCATCTAATATATTGGAAAGGCATTTCTTTTCTCTCATTCCCATAGTTAAATAATATTGTTTTTTGTTGTGCATTTCTCATATTGAAAGAGTTTCCCAAAATGAAATGTGACCACCAACTTGTCATCTTTAAAACATAAATCCTCATTTCCTCATCAAGAACTTCTAAAATTCTTCCATCTAAAGACTCTGGAACATCACACTTTTAATATTTCTTCTGCTTTGCAGCAATCATCAGTTTTGCAATTCCATGTTGCCAACATACAAGAAGCATCTAGTGAGTTTTTATCCACTCAAAGTGTGTCCCCAATCCATCTTGAGAATATGCAATCACATTTTCAGGAAACCTGTCCTATTAGCTCAATAATAAATTTTCTCTTCCAATGATTAAGTGTTGTGACTCTACCCATAGAGACTCAAATAAAACACCACGTCTTCATGATTGTTTTCTCATGGACATAGTTGCCATTCGTAAGCTTCAATTGTGCTTAGTTTTAATCCATGAACTTGAATAGAAGATGGGCCTTGCTCTGCATTTGAATTCTTGAAGGAAATGACATTTGTATACCTTTCTGCTTATTGACCATCTCAATGAAATTTACTTGGTGTGGTTGCAACACTACAACAATTACAAGTTCATGACTATGCAAAGCATGCTGGGTCTGATGTGGGCCCAAATTTTTTTTTTTCATTTTCAAACAAGTTTTACCTTGAATTTTCCTGATATAGGCTTTGAATGCTTTGGAAGTAAAAATTTGAAGTGGGTTATCGCTAAAACTTGTTTTCAAGCATTTTTGCAAAATAGTCAAAATTGGTCAAGTTGGCTTTGGAATCAACTTGGGAAACTAGTCAAATGACCTGCTTGAGCCATGAAAAATTATAGGCATGAAAAATTTGACCCAAGAATGGAGTACAATAGATGGATTTGAGAAATATATCATGAGGTAAAAAATACTTATCAAAGTTGCTTAGTTGGACTTTTTTTAAAATGCAGTTGTTCAAAACCAATTAAAACTCTTAGTCACCATTTTGAAAAAATATCAAAGCAACTCCTAGGAAGCTGCTATTGGAAACATAAGCTCATTTTTGTACATTGAGCACGTGTGAAAGGGGAATTTTCTTCAATGATAATTCTTTGGAAAATATCAGGGGTCAAAGTTGACCACCTTGAAACTATCAAAAAATGCAAATGCAAAACTGAACAAATTATTTTTACTTTTGGCTTGGTAAAAATAGCAAATCAGATCATGAGGCTCTAAAAATGGACCATGGAGCACATGAATGTACTGAGAATGGAGAACAACAATCATTTCATCATGAAAATTATCTAGTTGCAAGATATTAACTCGAACGGTAGGCCACTTTGAAAAACTAAAAATTTGCAAACAACAGAAAAGTGCCAAAACCCTCCAACTTTTCTTTTCAAAACCTTGAAAAAAGTTATCGTGGGAAGCTGAAAATTGACATTCCTACTCACATATGCAACATGAGTGGTTCTGCAAAGGGTTTTTGCACAAAAATCAATTGGCACTAAATTATGATCCTCCAAAGTGGGTCACATGGGAAATTTTTTTGAGTGCACTTCTGAGAGTGCAAAGGGAAAATCTTGGAATGGGCACTTCAAATTTGAAAAAATTGAAAGTCCCAACAACACCTAGAAAGAAAAAAATACAAAAATAGTACTAACCAACCAATGAAACAACAAAAATAGAAAATATAAAAAATCCAGTAGGGGACTAAAACAATCACTGGTCTCCTAAAATTTTGGGACCACTAATTTCATGCCACTCCTTAGCTAGCAAGTGAAGCTTCTAAAATGGTAGGGGTCCCTTTTTAATATCTTGGGTCTCCATTGTACTGTCCTGAGCTACACTACCCACCACCTTACCTTTTTGTCAAAAATTGGAAGGTAATAATGTAGCTTTAAACTTGTAAACCTTATGAGACTACAAATTTAATTGAGTGTTCTTTGTTAAAAATTCTTTGTGTATGATTATCTGTTTAGATGATTTTACCAATTGTAGAAAGAGACAAAATATTGTAGAAGAATGAGACAAGAAGATAGAAGTGACACAACATATACATGGAGAAACCCTTTCAGGAAAAAACTCCACCAGAATAAATAGTTCTTGTATTATTTAACCTTAGAACAAGATTACAATAACACTGTATCATTCCTTGCTTGATATGCTTCCTTTCCTTCAACAATCCTTCTTCACAACCTACAAATAAACTCTGATAAAAATCTATTTAACTTGTTGAAATTAATACATTGTAAACTCCAAAGAGTTGAAAATTAAAAGAGAATAAAGCTCCTCACAAATATCTATGCCTAGATTGGGCAAGTAGAGTTCCTCCATGAAATCCAAAGTCAAACCAAAATATCCATCAATTTAGGCACCCAAAATTGAAGACTTAACTGAACGTTGGTCAAGAAAATATCTTGCAAGCATCACCTCAAAGTTGGCACCCAAGAATGGGCCCCACTCAACTGAGCCTTGTAAATATCTTCTCATGCAAAGGTGTTAACTAAAATATTCCAACTTGGATGCCCAAGGTGGGTCCAAGTCAATATAAGTTAACTGGAACATATCTCTCCATAAATTGATGCAAACATCATGCATGATTGATCATCCCCACTTAACTAAAAGTATTAACCTATTATTTGTCATGCACTGAAGTCATTAGTCATGCAACTCAAAAAAACTAACATGCAATTGAAGATAACTGAACCATAGTTGAACTTAACTGAGCTGAACTGAATTGAACTAAACATAACTAAACTAAACTAAAATGATATTGAACTGATAGTTCCACTCTACACATTGTAATTATCAATCCTATTTTGTAGGAACAAGACACGCATTACATAAGAGTTACCAATTCTCCAAGCAGCTAACTGAAACAAGGTGGGTCCCACCTTCCATGTGGGCATCCCATGTGCTCCTATTTTGTAGGAGCTCTTCTTGGGCATCCCCACATGTTCCTATCATTTAGGAATAATTACAAATGTCAATTTATATGCTCATTTCATTCAAATTTAATCTCTTTCTAATCCTAGTGTTGGGAAACACTTTCCAAGGACTTAAGAGATACATGAAATATGTTTAGGATTGCAATTAAATTGCATCCTATTCCCAACATTCTCCCACTTGGCATTATACATTGCAGTTATTCTAAACAAGGAATCTTTATTATAAATCAAGTATAGGACTCAAGGCCAATGGCCTTCCTGCACCAAGAGAACTTATCTGGAGGAACTAGTTTTGTAAGATAATCTATAGTGTTGATCAAAGTGTCAACTTTCTCAATCAATACTTTCCCACTCTCAACCATTTCTCACACAAAGTGATATTGAATATCAACATGCTTAGTACAAGCATGATACATAGGATTTTTGGCTAAACAAATAGAACTCTAACTATCACTTTCAAGTCTAATTTGCTTGCAATTAAAATCAATACCTTTCCCAAGTCTCTGTAACTAGACTGCCTCTTTAGAGGCATGTGTAGCAACCATGTACTTTGCTTCTATGGTGGACAAAGCAACCGTGGGATTCCTCTTACTCATCCAACTAACTGTAACTCCAAACAAAGTAAACAAAGTCACTTTTTGACCTCTGACTGTCTAGATCCCCTGCCTAATATGAATCAACAAAACCTTGTATGTCCAATGATCTGTGCACGATATCAATATCATTAGCACCATGATAAACCAAATAGTAATCAAAAGTACATCATAAATATCTAAAAACCCTCTTAACATAAGTCCAATGTTCTTTACCAGGGTTAGACATAAATGTACTTAGAACTCCCATTGCTTGGGCTATATCTGGACTTGTATAAACCATTGCATACATCAAACTACCAACTACACTAGCATATGGAATTTAAGACATTTCCTCATTACCAAACTCAGATTTAAGACTCATGTCTAAACTTAACTTTGTGCCAATTAGTAAAGGAATATTATTATCATGCATGTTAAACCGTTTCAAAATAGTATCAACATAGTTTCTTTGACTTAAGAAAATATTTCTATTACCTCTATCTCTTATGACCTCCATACCAAGGATATATTTATTAGCCCCTAGATCTTTCATCTCAAATGTGCTAGAGAGTTGTGCTTTCAATTCTTTGATCATTACCTTGTTGTTACCAATAAACAACATGTCATCAACATACAATATAATAATTAAAAGTTAATCATCAATACATTTTATGTAAACACAATGATATTCCTCACTCCTAACATAACCAATTTTCAATGCAAAAGCATCAAACTTTTGGTAACACATTCTTAGTGACTGTTTCAATCCATATAAAGATCTCTTTAACTTGCAAACCAATAATTATTTTCCCTTTTCAACAAAACCATCAGGTTGCTTCATATAAATCTCATCATCAAGATCCCCTTGCAAAAAAGCAGTTTTCACATCCATTTTCTCTATCTCAAAATCATAAGAAACCACAATAGATAAAAAGAATATAATAGAAGTTAATTTAGCAATAGGAGAGAAGATTTCATTAAAGTCAATTCCATCTCTCTGGGAGTAGCCCTTGGCTACTAATCTAGCCTTGTAGTTTCAAGATTACCATCTTCTCCAATTTTCTTTTTAAAGTTCCATTTACAATCAATGGCCTTTCTTCCTTTAGGAAAACTCTCAAGATCCCATGTGTCACAAGTATCCAAGGAAACCATTTCCTCATGCATATCTTGTGACCAAAGTTTGTTCTCATCTAAAGACAAAGCTTCCTTGTAAGATATAGGTTCATCATTAGTACTCATCAAAGAAAATATACAACAGAAATAAGTTGGGCTATACCTATCAATGGGATTCTGTTGTCTTGTGGATCTTCTCAAAGAAGGTTCTTCTTGTTCCTCAATATTCTCATCATGAGCATCTATCTTAGAAGAAATCTATGAACTCTCCTCATCCAATCCATCCAATTATTCTTCAACATGTTCATCTTCATGCTTCTCCATTTTTATCTCAAAATGTAATGTTTGAGAAGTATCCTTCTCCTTTGGTAGTTCTTGTCTTGAATAAGCTCTAAATTCCCTGAAAAATTACATCTCTCGATAAAGTAATTTTTTGGGTTAGAGGATTCCAAAGCTTGTAACCTTTTACATTTTCACCATAACCTATGAATATGCATTTTTGTGCTTTTGGATCCAACTTAGACCACTTTTCTTTAGGCACATGAACAAAATCCTCACAACCAAAGATCCTTAAATGTGCAACACTAGACTTCCTACCTAACCACATTTCATAAGGGGTTTTATCTTCAATAGATGAACTATGAGATCTATTGTTTAAATAACAAGAAGCACTTACATCCTCGGCCCAAAGGCACCGATCTAGCTTAGCACTACTTAACATACTCCTAGCTCTTTCCATTAAGGTTCGGTTCATCCTTTCTGCTACTCCATTTTGTTGAGGTGTATATGGAGTATTTTTTGTCTAACAATTCCTCCATGCTTACAATAATCATTAAATTCCATAGAAAAATATTCACCACCATTATCTAATCTCAACACTTTTATTTTATGATCTGATTATTTCTCAACCAAAGTCTTAAATTCTTTAAACTTATTGAACACATCAGATTTGTTATGCATAAAATAGATCCAAGTGTATCTTGAGACATCATCAATAAATGTGACATAATATCTAGATTTCCCAATAGAGTCAATATCCATAGGTCCCATAACATCTGAATGAATAATCTCTAATAATCTTTTTGCTTTATTTGTTCCACTAGGAAATGTAGATCTAGATTTCTTTCCAAACACACAATGCTCACAAAAATCATTTTTCCTAATTTTATAATTAGGAATACTATCAATCAATTTCTTATTAAGAATGGTCCTAAGACCTTTTTCACCAATGTGGCCCAATCTATGGTGCCAGAAATTACATGTATTTTTAACTTCAGTTACATTGGATGATTTATTCAAATTGGAGGTATCAAGCTTAAACAAAGTCCCTTTCCAAGATCCTTTAGCAACCACCATATTCCCTTTCACCAATCTGCAACCAATTTTGTAAAATGTCACATGCATTCCATAATCATTGAACTTAGATGCAAAAAGTAAATTTCTAGCAAGTCCTATAATATGTAAAACATCATTAAGGGTATTAACCCTACCATCACTGAAACACAACTTTACCTCTCCTTTTCCCACAATCTTTGTTGTGCTATTATCTCCAAAGAAGACATTCCCTCCATCATATGTAATATACTTAGTGAACCACTCCTTGTTAGGAGTCATATGATAGGAGCAACCCGAATCAATAAGCCAAGAGTCATCATTAACAATATTAGATGTAATGATTAATGCATCAATTATTGTCATTTGAGGATTTCTTTATAGAAACTGTAGACATCCAAATTTGACCACTCCCATATGGTAAAATCCATCTCTTTTATTCGTCTATTTCATCAATATTAATTAAATAATTTATTTAATTAATATTCCACTTTTCACCTAAAGTTCCTAGAGTATTTAATTTATAAATTAAATACTTTACCTTTCATCCTTTCATCTCTAAATTAAATAAATATATCAATTTATTTAATTTAGTCATTTAACCTTTTTGAATTTAAATCAATATTAAATTCCCTCTTTTCTCTCTCCTTGTCACATCCTCCATAATATTCATCTAATCTGGATTAGCTAATTAATCCATGATTAGGATACATACACCTTTAATCAGGATTAATGTCACATCCTCCATATTTGTCCACTTGTCTCTAATCCTACATTAATCTTCTTAATCATTTGTTTGTACAACCTTAATCTAATCATCTTTCCATCTTTGGTATGTCCTCCAAGTCAACCTTACATAAGTGATTTCTTTATTTGAACTTGACCTCTTCCCCATGTGAATTAAAAATTCACATTTATTCATTCAATGCATTTCTCTTCCCCATGTAGATTGTTGAAAAATTCTAAATTCCCTCATAGGTCACATCTGTCAAATGAGACAAGGACCTTCTTTATGAGGACATTTTCTTATCCACAAGGTACTTCTAATCATGTGAATTTAAAATTCACATTTATTCTTCCAACCACTTCTACCTTCCAATCATGTGAATTTAAAATTTACATTTATTCTCCCAACAACTTCTCTCATCCCCATGATGATAAGATAGGACTTTCTAAAATTCCTCACTTGTCACCATCATCCTCATATGGGGACAAGAACTTCCTTTTTGAAGAAATCTTCCCCAATCCCAAGGTACTTGCAAGTACCTCCACCTCACATGTCCTCTCTCCACATCACATGTCCTTTTGACACCTCATCTTCCACATGGAAAATGTTTAGGGCTTGTGAATCCTCAACTCACCACAGCCCTTCATCTTGTCCATGTTGGCTAAATCCTAGCCATTGAATCCTCTAGAGACTCTTCCCTTAAAACGGAAGCTTTTTTTTCATATTCAAACATAACTAACATTCACAATTCAAGCATTCTACTCTCTAGCAATTTTGAAGAAATCTCAAGAACTTGTATATTCATCCTCCATTGTTGCACTCTTCAAGTTTGCATTCCATCCATCTCATACATTTAGCCAAATACCCACATCTTTCATTGTATTCATCTTGCAATCTAGATCACTTTGCATAGCATTTTAGCACTTTTTCCATCAAGGAGCACCCATCAAATATTCAACAAAGGGCCAACCAAAAGGATCACTTGGACAAGGTATATCTCTTGCTTTAATCTTTATTTTGCACAAGTCAACTTAGGCTAATCTCGAGGTGGTGTCATGTTATTTATCCTTTAAATTTCTTTTTTTTTTTTGCATTTTTTAGGTTTAGTAAATAACACTACACACAGAAGCATCATAGCTCTTTTTCTTGTTCTTTCAATCCTTCTTTACATGTCCAAGTTTCCCACAATTCCAACACTTTAACTTACTCTCACCAGGGGTTTTAGAACATCCTTTGGACTTACCCTTTTCTTTCTTTTCTCCCTTAGGTTCCTTTTCCTTAAGCCTACCTCTTACAAACAAGGCATCTTGGGATCCCGTTTTAGACTTCCTCCTCATCTCCTCTGATAGGAGAGTAGGAATTATATTGTCCATCTTAGGATTTGTACCACTACCACAAATAGCAACAATTAGATTTTCCCAAGATTCTGGTAAAGAACAAAGTAGCAAAATGCATTTATCTTCATCTTCTAGCTTTACATCTACAAATGCTAACTAACTTAGAATCAAATTGAAAAAATTTAAATGAAGTGCAATAGAATAACTATCTTTCATCTTTAAAGAATACAACTATCTTTTTAGATACAACTTATTAGTAAGACTTTTGGTTTGATAGATATCACCTATCCTCTTCCACAATTTATATGTAGAAGCTTCATCTGAAACATTCAAGAGAACAACATCAGAAAGACATAACCTTATGGTCCCTCTTTCCTTCTTATCAAGCTTAGCCCAATCCTCATCTGACATCATTGTAGATGGATTTTTATCATTACAAACAACTAACCACTGATCTCTCTGAGATCCTCCATTTTTAGTTTCCACATCTCATAACTAGATCCATTGAATCTTTCAATATCTAAACGAGAAGTAGAACTCATTGTAACACACTTCTTTTACAAATCTAAAATAACACAATAGTAAAATCTCCCACTGTAGCCAAAAAACCTTCAAACTTTTAAGAGAAAGGCATCCCAAACTCTACCCAACCATTAGCTCTGATACCAAATGTCAAAAATTGGAAGGTAATAATGTAGCTTTAAACTTGTAAACCTTATGAGACTATAGATTTAATTGAGTGTTCTTTGTTACAAATTATTTGTGTATGATTACTTGTTTAGATTTATTTTACCAATTGTAGAAAGAGACAAAATATTGTAGAAGAATGAGACAAGAAGATAGAAGTGACACAACATATATGTGGAGAAACCCTTTCGGGAAAAAAATCCACCACCAGAATCAATAGTACTTGTATTATTTAACCTTAGAACAAGATTACAATAACACTATATCAATCCTTGCTTGATATGCTTCCTTTCCTTCAACAATCCTTCTTCACAACCTACAAATAAACTCTGATAAAACTCTCTTCAACTTGCTACAATTAATAGACAATTTTGAACATTGTAAACTCTAAAGAGTTGACAATTACAAGAGGATAAAGCTCCTCACAAATATCTATGCCTAGATTGGGCAAGTAGAGTTCCTCTATGAAATCCAAATTCAAACCAAATTCACCATCAATTTAGGTGCCCCAAACTAAAGACTTAACTAAATGTTGGTCAAGAAAATATCTTGCAAGCATCACCTCAAAGTTTTCACCCAAGCATGGGCACCACTTAACTGATCCTTCTAAATATCTTCTCATGCAAAGGTGTTAACTAAAAGATCCCAACTTGGATGCCCAAGGTAGGTCCAAGTCAATCTGAGTTAATTGAAACATATCTCTCCATCAATTCATGTAATTATCATGCATGATTGATCATCCCCACTTAACTAAAAGTATCAACCTGTTATCTATCATGAAACTGAAGTCATTAGTCATGCAACTCAAAATAACTAACATGCAACTAAAGATAACTAAACCATAACTAAACTAAACTAAACTGAACTAAATTGAACTAAATTGAATTGAACTAAATTGAACTGAATTGAACTAAATTGAACTGAACCGATACTGAACTGATACTAAACTAATACTGAACTAATAGTTCCACTCTACACATTGTAATTATCAATCCCTATTTTGTAGGAACAAGACATGCATTACATAAGAGTTATCAATTCTCCAAATAGTTAACTAAAACAAGGTGGGTCCCACCTTCCATGTGTGTGTCCCATGTTCTCCTATTTTGTAGGAGATCTTCTTGGGAATCCCCACATGTTCCTTTCATTTAGGAATAATCACAAATATCAATTTACATGTTCATTTCATTCAAATTTAATCTCTTTCTAATCCTAGTGTTGGGGAACACTTTCCAATGACTTAGATGATACATGAAATATGTTTAGGATTGCAATTAAATGGCATCCTATTCCCATTTTTCTTTTTGTGTGGCTATCATCAAGATCACCCTCTGCCACCCTTTACCATGATTTTTCCTAATTTATTTTTGAAAAATATGGATGGTCAGAGTGGTATTCTTCACATTCTCCTTGTTGTAATCAGTAATCTCTTGGAGACACTGCATGGTTTTGTCTTGGTTGTTGTGAATAGTAGCAATCTCCTCCATATATTGTTAATGGGCTTAGTTTCCATACATTTTTTGAAGTCATATCTAAATAGGGTCCAACAATGAATGGGGATTATTACATCCCTACAAGCTTCATTCTTATCAATTATTATGTCTAACAAAATTTTAGTCCCCTATGAATACCTTTCCCTTTTAGAAGAACTAGGTAGTTCAAAATTCACATCCTTGTCTAAACTCCTTTTAAATCCCTTATATTTTTCAACCATTTTAGTAGGGTTAGGGATTTTACTTGATTTATTCAAGAAATAGGGTTTCCAAGAAATTTAAAAGATTCATAATTACTCAATGGAATTCCACACACCCAAACCCTTGTAACATTTTTTTCTCAAAAATTAAAACCCTAGAACCTCTTAATTATCCTTTTCAACAAGAAAATTTAAAACTAGGTAAAGAAATCTTTACTTACTTGTGCTCATGAAAAACCATAGAATACTTGTGTATATTCTTGAACACTTTGAATTCTATAATTATTTGCATAGGGCTCCTTTATGTCCTCCCAAAAAAACTAAGATAAGTGAAATTTCTATTGAGAATTGAGAACAATTTGGTAGATAGTAGTGGATTAGACCATTTAAGCTCATACATGCAAACTATTTGTTCATGCATAGACATTTTAGAAATTTTAAACTTTGATTGTAGATCTTCATTGGTCACAATAGATCAATGACTGTCAAAATACATTTATATTTAAAAATATTTTTTCTTTAATACCATGGAAAGATATTCCTTTAGTCACTACTATGGCTCCCATAAGAATAAATATCTCTTTTAGACTTTTCCATGGGTTCAAACAATATAAGCATTCAATTATTGTGATGTGGGAATAGCTTGCAATATGGCAACATTAGGTTGACATGGTATTCTATTGCATACTTACATCTTGAATATTAGGCTATTATTGAAACCCACAATGAACCTTGGAAATGTGATATAGTAATATTTTGCCACATGGAAATATGTTGGTTTCATTTGGTTGAAATTTTTATGCTCACAACTTAAAGATTGGGCCCAATTTGTGACTTTGCAATATGAAAAGATATCGACTTCTCAAACAACTTGAGTACACATTTCTTATTTTGAAGGTTTTATGGTTCAATAAGAACTTTCATTATGATTCTATGATAGACCTGACAGGCATGATCGAATATAAATTCTTTGTTTTGAATGATGTGCAAATTAATTCACATGTCACATGTTCACATCATTGCAAGCTTTTATAAATATTACATTTTGAATCATGTAAAAAGTAATAACATGATGAATTGGTGGAAAGGGTCTTCAAACTAACATATATAACAAGTATTTTTTACCAAAAAAAGACCAATGACAAGAATAGGTGTCAATATTTTGTAGCATCACATATTAGAACTTGGGCCCACAATAGAAACATGCAATATAAGAATATATCATGATAAAGAAAAACACCATTCTATAGTTACAAATGTCAACATATTGGAACTTTACAAGATTGAAAATAATCCTTAATATGATACTCTGACATGAAAGAGGCTTACAAAATCATGACATGTGTACTTTCAGAGCTTTCATGTATATTAACTTTAGTTGTTGGGATGAAAACTGAGCTCATACTAACTAGGCTCCACATGGTGAATGATCATGATGTTGTGAGCTTGAGATAAAATATATTTTAACACTTATGATAAGGTTGAAGCATGTGACCCAAAATAATGAAAAAAGTTAGTGTAGACAAAATGAACCTATGTATGTAACATTATATCATACCCCCATCGCCCATCCCATGAGCTACACAAAATGCACTGATAGAAAGACTTGACAGACGGATAGGAAAGTGCTATCACATGTTTTTTGTTGTAAAAAGACACGCAATCAGTGGGAAAGCCAAAAATCAATAGAAAAAACACTCTAAATCTCCTCATTTTTCACATTTCATTTTGTATTTTGCTGGGGAGGGATGCATGGGAGAAGAAATGGAGTTGCAAGCATTCACGTTTGGAGGCCAAATAAGAGCCGACGTATGTTTTTATGCATATTTTTATGTACATAGGTGGATTTTTTCTACACTTTAGTTGCTTCCATGCACCTAAACATCACCATTTACCACATTTCATTTTACAATTTGCTAGGGAGTGTGGGTGATGGAATGGAGTTGCATATGTTCACGTTTGGAGGTTGAACAAGAGTCGAGGGTCTATACTACCTAAATGCATTTGATAGGCATGATGGCTAGCTATTAGGTATGTATATATGCCATTTTTCCATTCTTCATAGGAAGCGTGAAGCACTGAATGACTGTTAAATGGGTTTTCTATTAAAGAAAATGGGTTTTCATTGATAGCAAAATAAAATGTTTTGTTTGCTTGGAGGATTTTCATTTCAAATGCATAGCTATTTATGTTTTTCTTGTGTTGGGGGTTTTCAAATTTCACTGTGAATAATTGAACGACTATTTGCTAGAATGATGGGTTTTCATTGACAGGAAAATAAAGGGGTTTTCATTTGAAATGCAGTGGTTTTTTTGTGTTTTTGTGGGTTTTTGTGTTAGCTTTTAAATTTTTCCTTTTGAATATTCTAAGTGTGAAGATTTGAACGACTGTTGGGTGAGAAGATGGGTTTTCATTGATGGGAAAATAAAGGTTGTTCCTTGTGAAAACACATTTTCATTTGAAACGCAATGTGGGTTATGTGCTGGCGATTTTTCAAAATCATAATTTGGAATAGACAAAAAGCCCAAAACCCTACACACAAATAAAACCTTTTATTTTCCCATTTAAATTCTCATTATGAAGTTTGTAGTGTCTAAATGGTTTTGAGAAGGTGGGTTGTAGGTTTTGTAAAACACAGTGTTCTGCATCCTACAATTTTACAAAATAGTTTGTATGTATTGAAAATCTTTGTGTTATTTAGACCATAGGAATATGGTGATAGGAACCATTTTGTAAACACCCAATAAGGTATTTGGCTTCAATGTGTATGAGGATTTTACAACATTATGTGGGTTGGAGGTTTTGTAAATCATGTTGTCACCTCACCTCCCACTGTGTTTTCCAACCTACAATCATATTGTGCATGTATATTTGGATCGTATTAAGAAATATAATCTATATTTGGATAATGCAGAATGACATTTCCCTTTTTTATCTGATTGGAACAAATAAAATGTTTGCATTATTTGTAGTGTTGGAAAATACATTATCCCATGTCAGTTAGTTCATTTTGAAAAGTTTTGTTTCTTTAAGACCATGAATGCAATGAAGTCCACTTTCAAAATTTTGAACAACTCTTTGCTACAGTCAAAATGGAATTTCACTTTCTTCATCTGATTGGAACAAATAAATGCTTGCATTATTTGCATTGTTGGAAAAAACACTATCTCCTCTCAGTTGTTCCCTCAAATATTGGTATATTATATGAATCATCCTTTAATACTGGTATAGAATATTGTTAGGGGAGAAGCTAAAGTGTAGACAAAACAAACCTATGTATTTAGGTCGTTATATCATAATCCCTATCCCCCATCCCACACATTGGACAAAACACACAATG
Organism: Sequoia sempervirens; assembly: GCA_007258455.2. Lineage (NCBI taxonomy): Eukaryota > Viridiplantae > Streptophyta > Pinopsida > Cupressales > Cupressaceae > Sequoia > Sequoia sempervirens. Next base: position 853,798,022 of record VDFB02281492.1, on the reverse strand, counting down.
GAAAGACTTGATGGATGGTTAGCTAAATGCCCTCACATGTTTGTCGCTGGAAAAGGATGTGTGACTAGTGAGAAATTCAAAAATCAATAGAAAAAATTCCCTAAATGTCACCATTTTCCACATTTCATTTTGTAGTTTGTTGGGGAACACGAGTGACAGAATGGAGTTGTAGGCATTTGCATAAAGCAATAGAAAATATGCACCTAAATGTCCCTTGAATACTAGTGTCTAAATGGTTTTGAAACAATATGTGGGTTATAGGTTTTGTAAAACACAATGTTTTGCATCCTACAATTTTGCAAAATAGTATGTATTGAAAAGTTTTGTGTTATTTAGACCGTAGGAGTGTGGTGATAGGCACTGTTTTGTAAACACCTAGTAAGGTATCTAGCTTCAGTGTGTATAGAGTGTTACAACATTTTGTGGGTTGGAGGATTTGTAAATCATATTATCACCTCACCTTGCACTATTTTTTCCAACCTGCAATCATAGTGTGCATGTATATTTGGATCATATTAAGAAATTGAAAAACAATTTTTACTCTACATAAGACTTGTTATAAGGTGTCTTTCATTACATTTTTACTGTCTAAATTACATTCATACCATTTTGTAAAATTCTAGGTTGTAAAACACTAGTTTATTGAATTCTGCAACCCACATAATGTTTTAAAACCCTTTAGCAATAACAAATCAATCGGTTACAAACCCCTCACCTCAATTCCATTGGTTTGTCATCTCCCTTACCTATAACTCTGCCCCCTTCTCTCTAACATTTCTCTTTCAACCTGTAGAATGAAAAAACCCGCAACACAAAGTGTTTTCTAGTAATAGTTCTTTGAACAATTAGTAGGGAGAAGCTAATCTCTCGATAAGAAAAATCCATGTATAGACATTATAACATAACACCCCATCCCTCATCCCACTCTCCTGGCAAAATACACCGAAGGAAAGACTCTATAGACCAAGCTGATGGACATTCATATTTTTTTGCAATATTCCATGTTGCAAAACTATGTGTTAAGAAGAAAGCCACTCACCATGAGACAACCCTTTACATTTAAATAAGGAGATTCAAATACATTTAAACACTGGTGATAACTTCTTAACACCTAGGGTTTTCCAACATGATTTTTTACAAAACAAAATGAATGTCTTAATCACATCAACACCCTTCCCACCCATAGTGAATGGATAACTTCTCACACAAGGTGAAAAAATGATGGTGTAATTTGATGCGATGGGAAACCTCCTCACTTTCCTCACTTGACATTTCCTCCCATTTTTCGGTTTCATCACTTTTATCATTTGTCTTGGTGGGCCCTACACTATGCCATCTCATCATGTTACATATGTTGTTATGTATGTATTTATGCATTTTTGTATGTACATAGGTGCATTTTTTTGGGAGATTAGTTGTGCCCATAGAGTTTTTTACAACATTGTGTGGGTTGGAGGTTTCACAAATCAGGCATTCACCTTCCATGATGTTTTCCAACTTGCAATCATTCAAAATTTTAATGGTTGTTGGAAAATAGTGGGTGTTTATAAAACAGTGCCTTTCATTACATTCCTACTACCTAATTAAAAAAAAAAATTCAATGCATTCATGCCCATGCTCTCCACCATGTAACTTTGAATGTACATAATGAAATAAAGGGAAAACCACATTGTGTTTTCCAACCTACAAATTATGTTCTGCATTTATTTTTAAATCATATGAGGAAATTGAATTGCAATTTTTTTGTAAGAGTTGCTATAAATTGTGAAGGTGAATGAACTTTAGTACATTCTTACTATCTACAAAATTTAAGGTTTTCATTAGAAGCATGCTTTCTATATATAATTGCATGTTGGAAAATAGTATGTGTTATGAAACTTGCAATCCAAATATTGTTCTCAACTTTGAGAGTGTCTTTTTGATTAGAGAATGTAGATGTTTTGTTTTTAATAAGTTGTTTACAAAATTTTGCTACCTTTTCACATAGGACTTTCACATCTCCATCTAACTGATTCTCTTTTTTGCACTGGCATCCCATTTTTCCTTCTTTTCATGTTATGTATGTTTTTGTGTATATTTTTATGCATTTTGTATATACATAGGTATGTTTTTTGGCATATTAGCTACTATTTTTTGGTCAATCAAGGTGATAACCAAGGATTTTTTTGACTTGTTAACATTTATTCTTGTAATAATCAGTATTTTTTCAGTCATCTGTACAAGTAATGGTTCAATTTACAATATCATTGAACAATGGTTACGATACTTATATGTCATTTAGATGTTTATTGAGAGACACAAGATATAAACAAAAGTATGATAGTGGTATGTGGTATCCTTATTATTTGTCTTCTACGCCCTTACTGATTATTGCAAGTTATGAACTCTTTCATATGTCAGGAGAGATGAGTTTTTTATATATCCTAAGGAATGTTCAGTGCTTCATAGTTCTTGCAGAATGGAAAAATGACAAATATAATTGATGATATATATTAATAGTGTTAGTGATAGGTTAAATTGGAAATTGAATTCTCATTGTATAGTTTAATATGTTTGTTTATTGTCTATACAAGCTGGAATTTTTCACTAACCACCACATATAATCCTATATTGGTGAAATTTGGAATAAAAATAATTCTTTGTAGCACCAAATGTCTTTAATTTTTCAATTTAATCTATCACTTACACTTGTCTTCCTTCTAGGTGGTTGATATATTTGAGGAAACAAAATTGAATAAAACAAGGGTAGGTGGATTAAGAAGGATGCTTTAGGAGACGTGAAGCTTTTACACTAAATACAAGTGATTCTAGCTATCATAGCTTGAATTGCAAGTGTACTGGTTAGTTAAATTTCCAAAATTTATTTTGCGTTAAGAAATTATAATTTATTTATAGATGAGATGCTTACTATAGTGAATGCAAAGAATTTCTAGTTTAAATTTTAAAAAATAAATGTTACATTATTGTGTGCATATTATATCTCAAAATTTTACATGATGTTTCCTCCTTGAAGTGTGAGTGTTACATGGGAAATCCTCAAAAAAATAGTGAACGATGATACTGCATCCTTTTAATTATTTGGCCTTTACACAAAAACACAAAAAGAGCTCTACATTTCAAGTGAAAACACTTTACAAAAGGAAAACCCTTTATTTTCTTGTCAATGAAAACCCATTTTCTTAATGAACATGGTAGATATAGAATTGGCAAATATACATATCTACTAGCTAGCTTCCACGCCTGTCAAATGTGTTTAGGTAATGTAGACCCTTGACTCTCATTCGACCTCAAAACATGAATTCCTAGAACTCCATTCCATTGTCCGTGCTACCCAGCGAACTGCAAAATAAAAATGTGGAAAATTGCAACATTTAGGTGCATTTTTTCTACTGCTTTTTAATTTCCTACTAACCATGTGGTCCTTTTTTAGAAACAAAACATGTGAAGAAACATGCCTAACCATCTGTCAAGTCTTTCCCTTAGTGCATTTTTCCCATTGCATGGGATGGGGGATGGGGGATATTATATAACATTACATACATAGGTGTGATTTGTATACACTTTAGCTTCTCCCCTAACAGTGTTGTCAAGTCAATTTTCCCATCACTTGGAATGATGTTGGTGTTCTTTTCCTTGTGTAAATTCTATCCTTTCAACATGAGCAGGAAGGGGAGTTGACATGATTAAGACATGTGTTTTAATATGTAAGAAGTACTATTACTGGAAAACACTCTATGTTGTGGGTTTTCTCATTCAGTAGGTTGAATGAAAAAAGGCTAGAGAGTAGGTGGGGGAGACAAAAAACCAATGGAATTGAGGTGAGGGGTTTGTAACCAATTGGGTTCTCACTTGTAAAGGGTTTTAAAACATTGTGTGGGTTGTAGATTTAAAAAAACCAGTGTTTTGCAACCTGGAATTTTACATAATAGGATGAATGTCTTGAAAATATTTTATTATTTAGACCATAGGAATGCAATGAAAGGCACCATTTTTTAAACACCCGATGTTTTCAAACAACCATTAACACTTTGTATGATTGTAGGTTAGAAAACATAGTTGGATATGAGTGCATGATTGATGAAACCTTCATCCCACACAATGTTGTAAAACCTTGTATGGATGTAGCTAATCTTTGGACTAAAAAAACCTATGTACATACAAAAATGCATAAAAAAATACGTAACAACATACATTTAAATATACATAACATGATGAGACACATAGTGTAGGGCCCACCAAAATGGATGATAAAAGTGATGAAACTAATAAATGAGAGGAAACGTCACAATGAGAAAAGCGAAGAAGCATCAACTCCAACAGTGTGTTTTTTTGGAGAGTAGTTGCATCCATAGAGGGGAAAACATAGTGTGGGGCCTATCAAGATGAATGATAAAAGTGACAAAACCAATACTTCGCATTATGTAGGTTTTAAAACATTATGTGGGTTGCAGATTTTGTAAAACCAGGGCTTTGCAACCTAGAATTTTATAAAACAATATGAATGTCTTTAAAATATTTTGTTAATTAGACAATATGAATGTAATGAAAGGAACCATTTTATAAGCACCTAGTGTTTTCCAACAAACATTAACAGTTTGTATGATTGCACGTTGAAAAAACACAAGGGAGTTGAGTGCATGATTTATGAAACCTCCAACCCACACAATGTTGTAAAACCATCTACAAGCCAAATAAAATCCCTCTATTTTCCCATCACTTCAAATTACATCAATGTTTTTTTCCCTAGATGAGAAGCTATTTGTGCACCACACACAAGAAGCCTGCTATGACTAAGAAATGTGTTTTAAATTGTAACAAGTATTGCTATTGGAAAACACTCTATGTTGTTAGTTCTTTCATTTTGCATGTTGAAAGCTAAATTTTTGAGAGCACAAGGTGGAGTTGCAAATCAGGGATATATAAAACTATCCAAATTCACCTAAGGGGTCAGTAACCAATTGGTTTTTTACTTGTAAAGGCTTTGAAAACATTATTTGGGTTGTAGGTTTCATAACACCCAATGTTTTTGACCCTAAAATTACACATAAACAGTATGAATTTAATGAAAATGTTTTGGTTACTTTCATAGTGAGAACCCAATTGGTTGGTGACACCTCAGTTGATTTTGGATACTTTTATGTATCCCCCAACAACAATTATATTGACAGTATGAATGTATTCAAAAGTTTATTTTATTTAAATAGAAAGAATGTAATGAAAGGAACCTTCAAAATTTATCACAAATGATAGGTAGACTAAAATTGTGTTTGAAATTCCTCTTATGATTGAAAAAATATATTCTTGTTTACAATAGATAGTGCAAAAATATTTGGAACTTTAACTATCTGTAACACTTGCAAATTTTTTACATCCAACCATAGATGCATCGTTTGGTTGTGTGCTTATAATGTGCATTCTATTTATGTTAATATGAAATATACCACTAGGCAGTGCCACATGAAGTCTTATTGTTTATGGTAGCTTGTTTATAAATGAAAGAAAAAGGTTGACATTTAAATCATTTGAGCTTGACTATTTTTCTCATCATGGATACTTTCAAATGAAAAATTGTATTAAATGTTATTTGTAATAGTAAAAATGGAATTTCACTATCTTCATCTAATTGCAACAAAACAATCTCATATTATTTATAGTGTTGGAAAACACACTATTCCCTATCATTTGTTTGCTTGTGAAAAGTTTTTGTTTCCTACGCATCAAGAATGTAAGGAAGTCCACCTTAAAAAATTGTTTCTTATTATTGAAAAAATATATGCTTGATTACATCAAATGGTGTAATAAATTTTGGAAATTTAACCATCTCATAACACTTGAAATTTTTTTATATATTACAACCAACCATGGATGTGTACGTTAAAAGTGAAATTGGAAGAAAGTGGGAGAAAGGGTAATTTTTAAATCTATTCTTTAATGTATATTTTGATATTTTAAATGGTTGCATGTATTTGAATTTGATGTGATGCTTACATTCCTTCCATTACAGGGAAAGGATGGACAAGGAAGTGGTAGGCATGAGCAAGTTAGTGTCCATTTGGGATAGGAAAATGTGCCTTGATAGGGCAACAAGAAGAAAGGGTGCCTAGGGAGGAGATCATTTTCCCAAGAATTTTTTTTGAGAAATAGGAAACTCATTTTCCTACTACATTGATGTAATAGGATGACATGTTTCTAATTTCTCAATTTTTTGCAAGGAAGCAGAAAAATTGAGCCTTGACCTTATTGGAAATGTTATTTTTCAAGATCTTGAATACTTTTATGTGAAATTGCAGTCACTTTTTTCTCAGCTTTTAGAGTGTCTTTGTGATTTCATTTAGAAAATTTCATTTTTGTTATGAATATGCTGATTTTGATAGTATATTGGAAAACACACTGTCCTTGGTTCCTTTAGAGGAAGAAAAAGGAAGAAAGGGTAATTTTGAAATTTTCTTTTGAACATGTATTTTCATATTTTGAATGAATTGGTTGCATGCATTTGAATTTGATGTGAAATTAACATTCTTGACGTTATAAGGAAAGGATGAAAAAGGAAGTGTGGTGAGTGTGAACAGGCTAGCCAATAAGACCAAGGCCCGATTTTATCGATTCTTGACACTAGCCTGCTCAATTTCTCTATTTCCTTCAATTTCTAGAAAAAAAGTGATTAAATTGAGCCTTGACCTTAATGGTGACATTTCTTGGTCCATCTAATTTTTTCCTTTTCCTTCTCATCTATTTCCAATTGTATTTCTCCTCCACAAGTACATATAAATGATTTTATTCCATATGTAAATGTGTTACAAAAGTTGTTTGCATTTTCAAATAAGACTTTCATCTCTCCCCCAACTAGTTCTCTTTCTTTGCGCTTAGATCCGATGTTGCCTTTTCCTTATATCCATACATTAATTGTTGAATATAATCATTTATATTGGTGGGTTTGTTACAGTTTGAAGGTGTTGAAAGTGTAATGGTCAAAGCAAAGGCTTCCTGAAACCCTCTTGTTATACGTACAACAATGAGGATCCGTGCAAGTGGAATCACCCCATTTTTAGTGCCAAGGACACAAAGAAGGCTATAAGATTTTATCTAAGTGTCTCCTCAATTGTACATAAGAGGAAGTGTAGGAGAGGATGAGAGAGGTTGAGAAGAGTCATTTTTCATTTGGTCTTTGATCATGTAATTATTGTACAATTATGGTGTGGAATTACATTACCTTTGATCATGTAATTATTGAACAATTATGGTATGGAATTACATTATTTTGGTATGTTTGAAGACTATGATCTTCTGCCAATAGTGGCATAGTGCAATTGCTAATTTGTATTGTTAATCTTTCCATCAAGGCTCGAATCCCTTTGGGGTGTAGTTTTTGACAATTTATATTAGGAATGAGGTCCTTCGTTTGGGACCTCACTGGTTCATAGCTCTAGGTCAAAAGTGTTTACCCCTTTTAATTAAAAAAATATAAGACTGTGTTCTTGTATATTTCATGACACTTTATGTTGGCATGTAAAATTTCATTATAAGCAATGTCAAATGCCATCAAATAATGGTAGGCAATGCCACCTCAAGTCTTATTATTTATGTCAACTTACTTACAAATCTAAGCACATGCAATGAGCACTTTTTGTTCTAGAGACTGTAACAAAACAATGTATTGAAGTTCAGCTTCATATCTTATAACAACTCTTACTTTCATCAAGCATTCCATTTGAATATCATCATATGTTTGGAACAAAAAATGCACCAAAAAGTTGTAGGATGGAAAACACACAGGGTTGTGACTCACTTCTCCATTCTTGTTCAATGAGAACTTTATGTTATGCAAACTATAAGAAAATAATGTATTGAAACCTTCATATTTTATAACAACCCTTACTTTCAACAAACATTCCATTTGAATATCATCATACATTTGGAACAAAAAATGTGCAAAAAAGTTGCAAGATGAAAAACACATAGGGTTGTGACTCACTTCTAAATTCTTATTCAATGAGCACTTTCTACTATGCAAATTTTAATAAAACAATTTATTGAAGCTCACCTTCATATTTTATAACAACCCTTACTTTCAGAAAACATTCCATTTGAATATCGTCATACGTTTGGAACATAAAATGCACAAAAAAGTTGTAGGATGGAAAACACATAGGGTTGTGACTCACTTCTCAATTCTTGTTCAATGAGCACTATTTGTTATGCAGACTATAACAAAACAATGTATTGAAGTTCACTTTCATATTTTATAACAACCCTTAATTTTTGCAAAAAATCCATTTGAATATCATCATACATTTGGAATAGAAAATGCACAAAAAAGTTATAGGATGGAAAACACACAGGGTGGTGACTCACTTCTCAATTCTTGTTCAATGAGAACTTTTTTTATGTAGATTATAACAAAACAATGTATTGAAGTTTACCTTGATATTTTATAACAAACCTCACTTTTAGAAAATATTCCATTTCAATATCATCATATGTTTGGAACAAAAAATGCACAAAAAGGTTGCAAGATGGAAAACACACAGGGTTGTGACTCACTTCTCAATTCTTGTTCAATGAGCACTTTCTGGTTATGCATACTATAACAAAACAATGTATTTTGAAGTTCACCTTCATATTTTATAATAACCCTTACTTTCAGAAAACATTCCATTTCAATATAGTCATATGTTTGGAGCAAAAAATGCACAAAAAAGTTACAGGATGGGAAACACGTAGGGTTGTGACCCACTTCTCAATTCTTGTTCAATGAGCACTTTTTGTTATGAAGACTAACAAAACAATTTATTGAAGTTCACCTTCATATTTTATAACAACCTTTACTTTCAGAAAACATTTCATTTCATTATTGTCATACATTTGTAATAGAAAATGCACAAAAAAGTTATAGGATAAAACATGCAAAGTTGTGATTCACTTCTCAATTCTTGTTCAATGAGTACTTTTTTTTATGTAGACTATAACAAAATAATACATTGAAGTTCACTTTCATATCTTATAACAACCCTTGGTTTGAGTAAACATTGCATTTGAATATCTCCATACGTTTGGAACAAAAAAATTACAAAATAGTTGCAGGATGGAAAACACATAGGGTTGTAACTCACTTCTCAATTCTTGTTCAATGGCCACTTTCTATTATGCAAACTATAACAAAACAATGTATTGAAGTTCACCTTCATATTTTATAACAACTCTTGGTTTTAGTAAACATTGCATTTGAATATCTCAATACGTTTGCAATGGAAAATTCATAAAATAGTTGTTGGATGGAAAAACATAGGGTTGTGACTCACTTCTCAATTCTTGTTCAATGACCACTTTCTGTTATGTAGAATGTAACAAAACAATGTATTGAAGTTCACCTTCATATTTTATAACAACCCTTAATTTCAACAAACATTCCATTTGAATATTGTCATATCTTTGGAATAGAAAATGCACAAAAAATTAGCAGGATGGAAAACACACAAGGTTGTCACTCACTTCTCAATTCTTATTCAATGACCACTTTTCTTATGCAAACTGTAACTGTGTGGTCGATTTTTATGCGTGTTATATATGTAAAAAAAACAAATGAATCAAACACACCAATAAGACATTATATCAAAAATAGAATATTAAGATAATAAAGATTGCAAACTCAATATCTTGTTATTGATGTCATCCTATCATCCTCTATCTCCATTATTTTCATTGATTACAGCTGGCTCTCAGATTGTATGCTAGGCTCAATGAACAGTCTTCCTAGAGAATGAGATTGAATATGAAATGCATGTAATGCTAAGACATGATTGCTCTAATGCTAAACATGATTGCTAAAATGAAAGATTATGATGATGCTATGAATAATAAAACTATAATGATAATGCTAGAGTGCTATAATGCTAGAATGCAATTAATCTCTAATTCATTTGTTGTGTTGTAACCCTTGCTTGGATTGGTAGTGCTATTTATAGAGTTTTTGAAAGCTTCTAGTTGGCTGATTTGATCAACGATTGTGAAAATTCCTAGTAGATCAAATGGTTAAGGATGGATAAGACTAAAGAAAAACATAAGAAAACTGAAAGCAAGATTTGTTTTCTTTTTTGTAAAAGAGGCAAGATAAGATAATAAAGATGAATAGTAAAAAAAATCATCTTTTTGTGAGATTATGGAAATATTTTGAAGAAGATAAATAATGAATTGTTAAATTCAATTATTCATTTATGGGTGACATGGAGATTTTTCTTAATAGAATATTTACCCTAGATTTGAAGAATAATGGAAGATTTCATAATTAAAAAAATATTTAATTATAATTTTGTAAAGATATGGAAGATATTTAATTAAAATTTTTAAGAAATGGCATGTAAATGAAATTAATTAAATAAGATATTTAATTAACTAGAAGAAAGATTTGAAAAGAAATATTTAAATTTAATTAAATCAAAAAGACTTAATTAAATTCAAAAAGTGATAATTAATTAAAATAAATAAATCGTATTTATTTAATTAATCAAGTGGACATATGAATGTGAAATAATTAAATAAAAATAAATTTATTTAATCATGATAGAAGAATAAATTGGATGAACAATATAATTAAATTAATTAACTTTAATCATATGTAGAAGACTTTAGAAAAATTAATTAAATAATAAATATTTAATTAAATGCCAGGATTAATTAGACATGACCAATTTTTTGCATGTACATTTTCCCCCTCTTTGAAGTGATGTGTGAAATGCTTTGCTTCAAAGAAAATATTCCTGCTTTCGAAATTTGTTGTGTTTGACTTTGTCCCTTTTTGAAAAATATGCCCCTATACTGATTCTGATATGTTTTTGATTGAAAGATGTTGCTGGAGTTAATGATGCCCCCTCAGGAGGTAAATCACTGATGAGGATATGAGTTGTTGAGAATGTCTAAAAAATTTGATGTGATGATGAGATTTTGATGTTGATGTGAATTCAGTGATTTAGCTCTCGAAAAAGGATGTATAAGGATGCCCCAGTGTGAAAATAAGGTCAAAGTTAGATAAAAAAGATAAAAATTCCACAAAAATCACCTTTGGTTGACTTTTAAAAGGTAAAAATGGAGAAAAGGACAAGTCATTTGCACTTTTTAACTTTTAGAATCCTGTTGCTCTGATAGTGACCTAGCGAGATGGAGATTCTATACCACATACATAGATTTGAGCGGGCCCGCTGATACCAGAGACCAGCTTCATATGGACCACCGGTGAGTAGATCCAACCACTTTTGAATTGAAATTTTCCATTTTGAATCAAATTTGACATGTTTTTCCCATGGATTTAGGTGTAAATAGTCTATTTTTGCACTTTTAGGAATGTTTTAGTGCTTTCGATGTTTGTTTTAGCACTTTCAATGTGTGTTTTAGCACTTATAGGGTGCTTGTTGCATGTTCACCATAGAAACCAATTTAGCGCATGTGATAAAAAGAGTAGCGCTTATAGGATGCCATAGGAAAATTAGGGCTTGAGCACATCTAGCAAAAACATTAGTGCATTTAGGGTTGGTGCACATCTTGGGAAGAAAGTGGCGCTTTTGATTAGAGGTTTAGCACTTTTAGGGAAATAGCGCATAGAGGAAATGATTGAGCACTTCCAAGGAAAAGAATGATGCATCTAAGTTTTAGCGCATCTAGGATACAAAATAGTGCATATGAGTTTTAGCGCATAGAGGCTGCAGATTAGTGCTTTTTAGGAAATGTGCTTGTTTGATAAAAATGATGATATTTTTATTGCTTCTTTGGTCAACAGATATAAAAATGGGTGTGTCATCATGTTGATATAGATAGAAAATCTGATAAATAATTGATAACTTTGTTTCCAAAATAGAAATCAAAGAGTAGATAGTTGATAACTTTGTTTCCCCTGTATGAAAAAAAAAGAGTACAGGATTGATAGGACTTCTAATAAATTTTCTTTCTGCGATAGAAAAAAAATAGTAGATTATTGATTGAAAACATATTTGCATTTGTGACTGAAATACAAATAGGATGATGTTTTGATTGTTGATAAATTTGCATTATTGAAAAAGAAAAAAAATAGTAATTGATGATAGAGCAAATTGATGTGATATTCAGATGGATAGCTTGTGTATTGATTGTATGATATGAATCACCTAGATAGATCACTTGATATGGTTCACTTGATATGAGTTTGATGGGTATGTGTCACTGATATGGATCATAGATAGATAGACATGAGTCAAATTGATTTTGTTTGATTGAGATTGAATCATTGAGATGATGCTGATTGATTGTCTTTGTATAACTAAAAATAAGAGGTTTTCAAAAACCTCTTGATTAGGGAGAATTGCTTGACGAGGTGGGATAGGATACCCGAGCTGACACCAGATGATATAGCATTGATAGGGGCATGTAGATTGAGATCTTTGTTATCTATACCTCTGATTTGGGTCAATAGGGGACTGTTGACCGCACTAGAAGAGAGGTGGCATTTGGAGCACAACACCTTTCTTTTGTTGACTGGTGAGGTGACTGTGACTCCTGAGGATGTGTTAAGGATATTGGGTATTCTAGTGGTAGACGCCCTTGTCTTCTATGATCACAAGGAGCTCAGTGGTATACATTCTCTAAGGAGAGTATATGGTGATGCACAGATAGCAGGGTATTGGGTGCCATGGGCTGATTTCAAGGGGTATCCGGCCTTACCTACAGTTTTGGGTGCATTCATTAGAGGACTCCTTTGTCCGGATCACCAGTCAAAGGGACTATTAGTGGGATGGGAGAGGATCCTAGAGCAGATGTTGGTATAGCCATGGAGATATGCCTGGGGGAGTTGCATGTTGGCACATCTGTATCATGACCTTCATCAGGTGGTTTACAAATGTTCATCGAGTATATCATATGGTGTGACACTGCTCTAGATCTAGGTGTGGGAGCATATTATTGTGATGAGACTAGCCTATCCTAGAGTGAGGCCACTATGAAGACCCTATGTATATGCATATGCCTTGTTCCTTGTCTAGCCTAAGTTGGGCAAGTTGGATTACTAGAGACGGTGTCTGGATGATATGGATGTAGTGATATGGTGACCATACCTAGATTGTGAGTCATGGGATATAGATCATTTAGATATGTCATTCGTATGTATGCCCCAGTTTTTGATAGGGAGGACTCCATTCATTATTGAGAGGTTTTTGGCATTGTAGGTGCAGTGATAGTTTGGATTCACTTAGGGTATTCCTCAAGGTGTTGCTCACTATTCATGAAGCAAGGATGAGGCAGGATGGGGACCTGGTATTTCGTATTAGATAGCCTATACAGAGTATATTACTTTAGCGCCCAAGGCATGGGATGACAGTCAGGATATTGTTGATATTGGGATGTCTAAGGAGTACTCTTTATTATCATACACATCCATTTCCATGGTTGACATGTCCTGATGAGCTAGCACCCATTTTGGTGATACCACAGCCAGGGTCAAGAAGACAAGAGGATGTGGCAGGTGGTGAGCAGGCAGCAGTTGGGGGAGAAGATGAGGAGAGCAGAGAGGAGGAGGAGAGCTCAGATGGGGATGATGGTGATGATGGCAAAGATGAGGGGCAGGTGCCAGTGAGATCGAGGCTAGACATTTTGGGCAGTGTTCAGATCATGCGGAGGCTGAGGACTGGGATTGGGTGGCAGATAGTGATTAGGGCTGCCTCCACTTCTCAGTAGGGGCAGATAGATACTTTGTAGGCCCAGGTGTAGACACTACAGGGACAACAGGTGCAATTGGTTTAGGCACAGGGGTTGGTTGCATAGTTACAAGAATAGTTGGCATGGTCACAGGCATAGGCACAGAGTATGGCACAGGCACAGGCACAGGTACATCCTCCTACCCTAGACCCACAGGTAGCCCAATTGATTACAGAGAGAGATGCATTTAGACCAATGGCAGTAGAGGCTGAGGGTGTTACTCAGAGGCTTATGGGCACTGTGGAGAGTGCAACATTGTGAGAGTCCATTGTAGAAGGCTTCAAGATGGCTAGAGAGGCTGAGTACTATCGAGTATGATATGAGGAGTTGTGTCCTCTTGAGTGTAGAGAGCCTTTCCTATGGTCTCATAGTAGTACCAAAAGCAGGACACAGACAACTACATAGAGCATGGGGGTTACCGGGCCTCGACGGGATCCAAATGTAGGGACTAGTGGCAGGCCACCATCCTCGAGACTAGCTCCATTAGGGGGTTCCACCAGCTAGCCTTGATTAATGTATGCAGGATTTATGTGATGTATCTCATATTCTTGGAGCATGTATATTGATTTTTTATCATATCTCATGTATCTTTCTAGACTTTTCTATCTCATTGGACTATCAAAAATTTGTATGTGTTTTTGATGAGTGATGATATGTAGCGGCGATGAGTTTTGATGATGTGTTGCATTTGATATGATGTATGAGATGGATATGCATTTATTTCCTTGTTTATGTGATATGGATTTTGATATATAGTTTGGATGATCTACTGACAAACATGATTTGCAAGATGATGTGAAATATGATGTGTACTAATGATCTCATGCAGGTGGATGATGATAAAAGAAATTCCATATGTGGAAAAGATGTGATATATGTAATGGCAATGTATGTTTTGCAAATGATGTGGAAATGCAATGTTTGTATAAAATTCTTGTGTTTTGATTTTCTAAAATGTTATAAATGATGATGATGTGATGGATGTTATGTTTATGAAATGCATCATGAATTTGTAATATAATATGTAATATGAATCAAATGTCGTATGAAAAATGATAAATTATGTGAAAGGATTAATAATGATGAAATGTATGATATGAAATTTAATGAATACGAAAAATATTGATGAGATGAAATGAAATGTAATGATATGAAAGGAGATGATAAAATGTAAGGAAATGTAATGGTAAAATAAAATGAATTATGAAATGACCTGATATGATAAAATGAGATGATCTGATGAGATGATAAATGATAAATGATAATTATATGAATAATAAGGACATGAAAATGATATGATGAATATGAAAAATGATTAAATAATGATATGATATAAAATGTAATGAGATGGAATGTTAAAATGAAATGATATGGAATGATAAAATGAAATGAAATTGAATGATATGATATGAAATGTAATGTAATAAAATGATATGGAATGATAAAATGAAATGAAAGTGAATGATATGATATGCAATGTAATGTAATAAAATGAGATGATATGAAATGATAAAATGAAATGAAATTGAATGATATGATATGCAATGTAATGTAATAAAATGAGATGATATGGAATGATAAAATTAAATTAAATTGAATGATATGATGAAATGAAATGATATGTGATGATGAAATGTAAGGAAACAAGATGAAATGTAATGATATGAAAATGTAAAAAAAAATGAGATGATATGTAAAATGTAATGATAAGATGAAAATGTAACGGAGCTGGAAAATGGAAAACAATGATGAAAAAATGAAAATGATGGATAAGATAATAATGAAAAATGGTTAATGAATAAATGAATGATATGAAATGATAAAGGATAGAAATGATATCAGAATAAAACAAAGATGATAAAAATGAGAATGTCCCATGATATGCAATGAAATGATATGAAATATGAAATGGTAATGCATCCTGAAGGATAAATAAATGAGAAAGGATCTAAATGACGAATGTTAAACTATATGATATGCACAAGACCTAGATGAAATGATAATGAAATGATGATGAAAAAAATGTCCAAATGTCTTCCACATATAGTCCAAAGAGACATGGTAACCGTTGATTTATCTATTCAACTTTGTTTAAAACTCTAATGCGAATCCAGTATGCAAATATATACATTGATCTAAATGAAATACAACTAAATAAAACCAACTATTTGTTGAGCCTTCGGGTATCTTTCTTGAATAACCATAGAGCCTTATAAAATGTTGAAAGTATGTACAAGAATCAAAGGGGAGATTAGCACCAATGATGACCTAAGTACAACTTTCATGATTTTTGATATAGCAAGCGAACACAAGCGTCGAGGTATAATTGAACTGAGGTGACCTAAGCATTTCTTGCATAAATAGACAAAAACTAACCACCTTGTGATGCAAATGTGGAACTGTTGTCAATGATATGCTTTGGAAATCATGTCTCACGACATATTTGCACCAAATCAATAGTTAACCTCAAGATAGTAGACAAAGAAAAATCATCCTCCTTCCTTGCCACTCTAGTTCCATACATCATTGAGTGTGCTCCAGAGAGATGATATCAAAAAATAAAACAACCATTATTCAAAATGTAAAATTGATATTCAATCATTATTCAGATTTTAGATCATCCAAATATGAGTCATGATGTGGTATTTTTCTAAAAAATAGGTGTGATATGGATCAATGGTTGGATAGTTGTTCATGGGATTTGTGAGCATGGCTGGATTTGATGTTATTGTCGAGTTGTTTTGGTAGAACCTGAAAGTTGATTGCCCCCAGAGTATGTCAATGTTTTCCCTCAATATTTGACACAACTTGTTGAAATGAATATGTATGATGGTCGAGCCATGGTAAGATGTTATCACTCTAGGAAAAAGATGGCAAGATGATGCTGTTACAACCCTAAGATGATGGAAAGATGCATGAAATGAAGGCTGAGAAGTCAAGTGCAGAATATGAACTAATAGAAGGAGAGCTACAAATAGTGTATGTTCACCAGATTTTCACTATTTGTTTTTATTGCACTTTTTCTTTTTTTTTGGGTTGCTACCAAGATGCCTGTTTGCTAGGTTTTCACTAGGGTGACCATTTTTTAAGGACTTTTTCTGTTTGTTTTTGTATTTCTTGAGGACTTTTTATGATGTTTTGACCCTTTTTTGATGTTTTTTGTATTTTTTTAGGACCTTTTTCTGATTTTTTTGTATTTTTTTTAGGACCTTTTTCTTTTTTTTTTGTTATTTTTTAGGACCTTTTTCTGATGTTTTTGTATTTCTTCAGGACCTTTTTCTGATGTTTTTGTATTTTTTCAGGACTTTTATGGATGATGATGATTGCTTCAGACATAATACTTTTTCAGGTGCATGTTGTTGATGGGTTTGTAAAACAGGTCCCCTTCTGGTGTTGATAGCTTGTATGCTCCTGAACCGTATATTGCTATGACCACATACGGACCTAGCCAATTAGGTTCAAACTTTCGTTTCTTCTCTCTATCTTGCTAATTACATGGGTTCTCTTTTAGAAAAAGATCACCAACCTAAAAATTATGTGGTTTGACTCTATGATTATAGTTGCGAGACATCATTTTTTGATAGGCTTTCAAATGATCAGCTGCTCATTGTCTCTTTTCATCAAGAAGTTCTAGTTCTTGCAATCAGGAAACTTTGTATTCATCATTTGTAATGAGACCTTTCAATGATACTCTAAGTTATGGGATCTCAACTTCTAGTGGGAAAATGGCGTCTACTCCATAGACAACAGAAAATGGTGTTGCTCCTGTTGGCATTTGGATACTAGTTTAGTAGGACCATAATGTGGGATTAAGTTGAACGTGCCAATCTTTCCCTGCATTATTCAATGTCTTCTTCAAAATTTTCAATATTGTTTTATTTGAGGCCTTTGCTTGGCCATTTCCTTGTAGATAATAAGGTGTTGAGTATCTATGTTGAATATGGAATTTCTCACAAAGTTTGTCAACATCCTGATTCTTGAATGGTCATCCATTATCTATGATGATGGATTTGGGAATGCCATACCGAAAAATGAGATAGTTGAGTATGAATGATGAGATTTGTTTGCCAGTGACCTTAGTGAGAGGTACTACCTCAATCCACTTGGTAAAATACTCTATCGTTGTGATGATGAACTTGTGTTCATTCAAGGATGAAGGATGAATCTTTCCAACTAAATCCAACCCCCATTGAGAGAATGGCCAGGTTGGTACAATCGGTTGTAGTTCATGTGGTGGTGCATGAGTGAGATTTCCATGTATTTGACAGTCAGAGCACTTCGTTACAAAAGTAAATGATTCCCTCTCCATTGTAGGCCAGTAGTAACCCATTCTAATAAATTTATTAGATAAGGTTAGTACACTTGAATGAGTACCACAAATGCCACCATGAACTTCTTATAAAGCTTTTTCGGATTCGTCACGTTCAAGACATCGAAGTGAAGTACCACCAAGACTGTGGCGATAGAGAGTGTCAGCGATAAGGGTATAGTGAGAGGATTGGCGGATAAAATTATGCTTTTGGTTATGGGATAAGTCAAGTGGTAAGATGTCTTTTAGGTAGGCATAATTTTTTCCATAGCAAGGTGAATCAGATCGTACTAAATGGAAAATGATTAGGCTTTCAGGTGTGTAATAGGCAGGTGTAAATGATTGTTCCACCAGAAATTCGTAGCGAACCTAAGTTTCTAGGAGTTGTAACAATGAAGCAATTGTGGCCATAGCATCAATTGCCTTGTTATCAAGCCTTGGAATTTGTATAAACTTGATGTCTACAAAATATTTCCTGAAATCGTCAACCATTTTCTTGTATGGAAACAATTTGTCATCTTTGGTCTGATAGTCATCATTGATCTAGTTAATGACTAACTGTGCGTCACCATAGACTTTCAATTCTATGATTCTCCATTCCAATGCTATTTTGAGTCTAGTGATTAAAGCTTCATATTTTGCTATGTTATTAGTGCATGGAAACATTAGCCGATATGACCAAGGAATGGCATTTCTTTGAGGGGTGACAAAGAGTATGCCTACCCTCGATCCATGTTGAGTAAATGAGCCATCAAAATATAATGACCAAGGTTGCTTTGATTCTTTCGTGAAGACATCAACATCTAGAAATTCAATGTGCATGGGATGCTCTACTTGTAGGGGTGCTTTAGCTAGTTGGTCAGCAATAACTTGTCCTTTGATTGCTTCGTGATCAATATAATGGATATAAAACTCGCTTAAGATCATGACCCATTTTTCTAATCTTCTTGTTAATGTGGCCTTGCTTAACAGATATTTGAGTGGATCAATATTTGCAACAAGATTGATTGTATGAGTTAACATGTAGTGTTGAAACTTTTGCAAAGCAAAGACCACTGCTAGAAAATCCTTCTCGATGAAAGTGTAGTTGATTTCATGACCTATTAATGCCTGGCTGATATAATCAATTGCATGTTCTTTTCCTATAGATTCTTCTTGTGCTAACAACGCCCCCAAAGATGTCTATGTGGCAGCAATGTAGAAGATGAGTGGTTTTGTCTAGATTTGGTGGGTTCATTAAGTACTGCTTGATTTGTTGAAAGACCATTTCACACTTATCATTCCATTTGAAAGGAACATTCTTATGTAGTAGATGTGTGAAAGGTAGACATTTATCTGCTAGTTGTGCAATGAATCTTTGTATAGATTGAAGTCATCCTTGTAGTGATCGCAACTAACTGATATTCCTTGGTGGAGGCATTTCCATGATTGCATGTACCTTGGTAGGATCTACTTCAATTCCTTTTGCTGAAACTATATATCCCAAGAGTTTTCCAGATGTGACTCCAAAAACACATTTCTTAGGGTTGAGGCAAACTTTAAACTTTTCCAACCTTGCAAATATTTTGGATAATATCTCGAGATATCCTTCTCTTGTGTATGATTTTTCCAGTATTTCATCGACATAATCTTCCATGAATGTGTGCATCATGTCATGAAAAATTGTAGTCATATCTCTTTGATATGTAGCCCCAACATTCTTTAAACCGAAAGGCATGACGTTCCAACAGTAAGTCCCCTAGGGACATGTGAAAGTTGTTTTGTCCTTGTCTTTAGGTGAAATCTTGATTTGGTTATAACTAGAAAAACCATCCTTAGGTGAATACATGGAATGGCCCTGGTCGTCAAATCAACTATAGTATTAATGCTTGGAAGAGGAAAATCATCCTTAGGACATGCCTTAATAATATCTCTAAAATTTGTGCATAATCTAACACTTTTGTCAAGCTTGGATACAGGAACAATGTTGGAGATCCATTTTGCATAGTCAATTGATCTTATAAATCCCACATTGAGGAGTTTCTTGAGTTCTTCTTTAACTAGTAGTGCCACATGAAGATGCATATTTCTAAGTTCTTGTTTCATAGGTTTTACTCCTAGTTTAATGGAAAAGTGATGCATTATAAGATCAAGATCAATACTTGGCATGTCTGCATAAGACCAGGCAAAGTTGACTTGATATTCTCTAAGAAATTTCATGAACTTAGGTACTTCTTTATCTGTCATTGATGTAGGTAACTGTAGAATCCTCGGTTTCTCTGTAGTTTCAAGATTAACTGCTTTTTTAGGCTCAATCAAGATAGGAAACCTCTCATGATAGTGCTTTGGGAGAGTGTCAAGCATCCCATCATCTGGTGCCTTAAAAAGGTTTTCACCATCTGATACGCTCTTTGTTTTATCTTATGTTTGATCTAATATTGCCAGATTTTGGTTTTCACCATTAGATCTTTCTTTTTTATTTTTATTTTTGTAGCTAGGAAACTTGACACTCTCCTTATGCTGAAAATTACTAGTGGAACAATCATTTACATCATCTTCGGAAAGGAAGTTTACAATAGATTCATCGATTGGGAACATAGGTATATCGAGAGGTTCAGATAGATCCTAGTCAATGAGATTGAGATGTATTAGCAGTAGTAGGTCATTAGGTTGCATGAAATCAGCTATGGTTATGGTCATAACAGAGATGTCTATAGGATTTGAGGTATGAGGTAGATCAATGATGGTACTATCCTCACGATAGTCTTGTTCAATTAAATATGACTCGGTATCACTAGAATCATAGTTGCATTGTAGTTCAAATTCTTGTGGTTGGGTCCCTAAACCTTCTCCTTTGATTAGAGTAGGCATATACTTTTGTATTACATCAACCTATTTGTCCCTCCAGAATTCATCATTATGGATGGTATCCCATTCATATTCTCTAGAGTCAATGTCAAAGTTATTATCGATAAAATTATGAATTACAAGCATGCTTCCCTTGGATCAAAACTTTCTTGCAATGTGAGTACAATATCATTAAATTTTTTGGATGTTGTTTCTTTTGAGCTAGTATCATAGCCTAGTCCTGTTTTATCTTTTGCAGCAAGTCTTGGAGGATCAATAGGCTCAACTACTCCTTTTCTTTTTTCGATAGGACCATTACCCCCATAGTGCATCTTTTGCATGATTGAATATCCCTTACCATATTTATCAGTTGGTAACTTGATATTGAGAACTATTTCATCTTCATCTTCATCTCTATAGAGCCATTTTAGCATTTCGCTATCCTCAGGATCTTCCATCAGGAATTTCTCTTTGATAAATTGTCCATTGAAATTTGTGATTGGTTCTGCCAATGATTGTGTTGATGTTGATGCTATAGACATTTGATGTTGTGCAATAGAAGGTTGACCACCTGACCGAGGTGACATAGGCAGATTAGCCAGATAGAGAGAATATTCTCCTACTCTGTTATCCTTGAACTATAATTTATTTTCAAAGCTTTTGGTTAGCTTTTTTATTTGTGTATCAACTATTGGAGAAGTACTAGTAGATGCTTCTCGATTGTTGGGAACCAAAGTGTTGTGACTATCTTTGATGTTGGAACAAGTTTGACTATGAGAATTATTGGTTGGTATCATGATTTTTTGTCCATCATAAGGAAACTTAAGACATTGATGATATGTAGATGGTACAACTTGCATTTCATGGATCCAAGGATGACCCAAAAAGATGTTGTAGGCGAGATCACAGTCTAACACTTGACAGAAAGTATTTTTGATAATCAGCCCCACTCTGATTGGTAACATGATTAAACCCTTGGATTCTCTTTCCTCATCACCATAGGCTTTAATAGTAATCTTTCTTCTGGGATCAATGGAATCCTTAGAAAATCCTAAAGCCCAAATTAATTTCATGGTACATATGTTCAAACCAGCAACTCCATCTGTTAGTACATGTATGACATGAAACTTGTGGACCATGACTTCTAAGTATAATGATGAATTATGGGGATGAGTCATGGAAACATCATCTTTTTCAAAAAATGAAAGGCATGTGGGTGAGGAAAAATTTCCTACCATGGCTTGAAATTGATCCATGTTTAGATCATCAGATACAGTTGTTTCAAGGAGGGCTTTGTCTAGAATTTCCTTATGCACTGGGGAAATCTTTAGAAGTTCCAAAATAGAGATCTGAGTAGAATTTTTTCCAAGTTGATTGATTAAATCATATTGATGTTGAGGCAGTAGCACAATGGATTTTGAAGGAGTACCTTTTAGGACAAATTTAGCTTGTGCCCTTGTTGTTACGTTAACTTCTCCATATTCTGCTTTCTCTTTGAGTTTTATAACATTAATCCGCTCATCATCAATGTAGATATGATTGATTCTATGCTCATCGATATGATTCACATTTTTTTTAGAAGACTCACCCTCTTATTAGTTGGGCAAAGGATTTCAAAATGCTTGGTGGTCTTCATTTGATTGTTGGTTCCCTTCTATTGTGGCAATGTCCTTGTTGATTAAATCCTAAATAGCATTCTTCAAGGCTTGGAAATTATTCATAAGATGTCCTTTACATCTATGATATTCACAATAGTACGCATCATTCCATGATGGTGGCTTCACACTGGGTTAAAAATTACATTGAGGGGTTAGGGTAATAACATTCTTTTCCATTAAGTCTTTAAGGGTGCATTTCAGAGATTGCTCCAATGGAGTAAAAGTTCTTCTATTGGATAAAAATGAAGATCGTTGTGGATTCACGTTTGATGTATTTCCTAAGGTGTTATTGTCATTGTTTCCATGATACCCTTGGTTGTTGGTATTACTTTGATTTGGAACAAAATTTGGATTTTGGTTATTCCTCAGAGGAGGAGGACTGATTCCTTAATTTCTAACTGAGTTGACATTGTTGTAGTTTTTGTTGCAAGGAACACTAAGAACAATTGGCTTAGGTGAGACATGATGTGCATCTACAACACCATCATTCACCACATTCTTGTTGGGAGTCCAGAACTTAGATTTGGCATTGTGGTGATTTGAGGAGCTAGGATTGTCTCTATCAAGTTTGATTATTCCCCTCTAGACTAATGCACTTTCAATTGTGATTGCATTTTCAATAATTTTATTAAAAGAGGGAGGACAATGAAGATTTAGTCTATAACTCATCTCTTGATCCAAGCTATTTATGAAGGTAGTGATCTTTTCCTTTTCAGGAACATGACATGGATATCTCGTGAACAATCTTCTCCATCTCTAAAGAAATGTGATAAATGGTTCACCAGGTTTTTATTTAGCCTTGCATAGATCAATCATGGTTATTTGGTGTTGTAAGTTATAGGAATATTGTGAGATGAACTCATTGATCAATTCCTCAAATTTTTTGATAAGTGGTCTGATTTTTGATAACCATTCCATAGATTGGCCTGCAAGACTTCTAGGAAACAAACACATTAATTATGTATCCTCATGAGAAAATTCTAAATTCATGCAATTTTGAAAGTCTCTAATATGGTCAATGGGATCCAATTTCCCATTATAACGATCAAACTTTGGAATTTCACAATGCTTAGGAAACAGGATCATGTTGAAACGTCAATCAAAAGGATATGGACAAATATCATCAAGAGTGTATGTATTTGTTATGGCTCCCCCTTGTAGATCTTTAATTTTTCCTTTTAATGTTTTAACATGTTGAGTCAAGGCACTAAGATCATATAAGGGTGTTTCATCAGGATTACTCTTTATGTTCTTAGTATCAAAATCATGAGGCAATTTAGCTCCTTTGTCAGCCAGATATAGGAAATATTTTTGTTTGTCACATGCTAAGATATTTTCTATTACTTTGAGAAATTTAGGATCTTGTTCATCTTCTCTAAGGTGACGCTCTTATTCTTGTTCATCATCACTATCCTCAAGGGTTTTTCTTAGATCCCTGTCAGAAATAAATGAATCCTTTGCTCCTTCGGCCATGTTGTCTTCAAAAAGAGGATTTCGACTCACACTATAAAGGGGATCACTATTTTCACATTCTTCTTGAGTTGTTGAGGTATGATATTCTTGTTGAATATCTTCCTTCAATTTATTGTATTGTGACCATATAAAAATAGGCATATGATTTCAAGATGTTCTCCTAAACTTAGATCATAGTTTGATGAGTGCAATCAATGATGATGTTTTTAATCTGATAAGATGAAAATCTTATGATATGATCAAAACTATGTTCCTAATTCGTGGTTGTGGCTTCCAATGAGAAAGGATGTTAGAATCCTATTGGGGGAAGTTGAACCAAATATTTAGAAGTTTGTGATGAAAGGTACACTTGTAAGATTTGATCTTTGTTTTTGAAGAATGATCAGTATATCAAATAGCCTATGCTAATTAACTAAAGTATTTGATAGGACGTGTCAAATATTCAATAGAAGGTGGTGGTATGTAGTTGAAATCAAGAGGCTAATTGTGATTGTGTCATTGTGAGAGGGATCTCCTTTGAAAATAGGCTCGTGAATCTAGAGGGTCTACAGCATATTTGTCAGTAAATCCCTTGACAAAATCTTGGTATCTATGGAGAAATTTGTGATAATGGAGCAAGACGTTTCAACTCTTGTATAAAAACTTCCTTCATTGTAAGGTTTTCTTGTAACCTAGAGGCTTCTTAGGTTTCCTGATCCTATTGCAATTGAATTTTTGAAAAACTTGGTAGATTACCACTCCCTAAGCATGAGAGAAAATGTTGATACTTTACTAGACCAAGAATGCTATAAAATCAGATCTGTCAAAAAAATTGAATCGAGAAAAATGTCAAATGTACTTTTTGGTTGCCTATATGCACTTCAGAAATAGGGATATGCGCCAAAGAAATTGTCAAATGCACTTCAGTATGTCCTAGATGCGCTACTCTATATCTTGTATGCACTGTAGGAAAAATGTTGTGACAGTGACCGATAAGTTTGTTTGTAGAATAGCCAGCATATGCACCAAAAGACTTAATGTGCTAAAACAAATCCTAAAAGTGTTGAATTAACTAGTGAATGCGCTAAAATAGATCTCATATGTGCTAGAATATATCCTATATGCACTAGAATAGTTTTTCCAAGGTAATCTTTTCAAATAGTTTGCGAGCAGTTTCAGCTAAAATTTGACATGTTCATTCCAGATGATCTTTTATTTGAATTAGTGTGATTGAAAACAAAACAAACACTCTAAAAATAGTTGTTCTTAATCCCTATACTAAACATCAAATGTAGGTTCAAATTTTTTTTTCAAAAAGTGTTTTCACAAGTTTTTCACATGACAGACAGTTCAAGCAGACTCATTCTTAGTACTCAGGTAGGTCATTATAATAATCAACAACCCACATCTTAGAACTATGTCGACTCACATAGCCGTGTCACCCCCAAAGGGGCGCCCATGTTTTTTTCTTTTCTAGGCATGTACTCAAAGTGATAGAATTGGATATCGGATCCCCTGAGCAAACGGTCCTTGGCAGTTATATGGTGAGTATCTTGGGGGTAGATTCTTCCCTCCCCTTGCAATGTGATTATTATGATGTTAAAAAACTGACTTCCGCTAGATACTACACTAGTTTCATAGTAAGGGTTTCCATTTGGTGTGGCAATAATAAACTCCCTCAGGAGACCTCCCAACCTTTACAACAAAGGCTTTGGGGATGGTTATCTTGCAAAATACCAGCAAAAGAAGGTTTCCCTTGATTTTCTTTAAATTTTATAGTGGGGTGAAATAACCTGGCTTTGGCTTGAACCCACTTGAGTCATTCCTCTTGGGTGAGTAATTTTTCCAACAAGAGCAAGTAGTAAAATTTCATGAATGTAAAAGGAAAGTCTGGTATTCTGGTCACCAAGTTAAGGGGAGAGCATAGACCTATTTCCACAAACACAGTAAACACTATTCTTTTTAAAACCCAAATCACAATGATCTAAACTATGTAAAGATGTTGCTTCACATGAAGCATGGGATTCATTTTAACTACAAGATTAGTGTGTGGTGAATATCCTAGATTGCTTCTTTTTAATCCATGTCTATCCTAGGGTTGCTTCTTTTTAAAACAAGCTGTGACTATCCTAGATTGGTTCTTTATAAGCCAAAAAAAGGTTCTATTTGCGGAAGGCATCAAACTTAGAAACTTGTTTAGTTACAACATGTCTGTGCTCAAAGATCACCTGTATGTGCAATAATAACAAGTTAATGTGCCAAAACAGATCCTAAATGCACTACAAAAAGTTCCAAATGCTCTACAAAAACTCCCAAATGCGCTAAAACAAAATGCAACTAATTTTTTTTTGTTTTTTAAATTTTTTTAACAAACTAAGTTGGGTATATGGTCCATTATGTTCAGTAAATGTGCTAAAACAGTTCATGGATGCACCACAACAGTTTCTGGATACGCCGAAGTACCTGCAAGAGTGCTGAAATAAACCACGGATGCACTTTGGAAAGTTGTATATGTGCTTCATAAATCCTCGAATGCGCTAAAACAGAAAATTTTGCTGAAAATCTAATTTCTAGAATGCGAAATCCTATCAAAAAACTTGCAGATAAATGTTAAAAACGGGGCAGAGCCCCACGGTGGGTGTGAGAAATGTGTGGTCAATTTTTATGCGTGTTATATATGTATAAAAACAAATGAATCAAACACACCAATAAGACATTATATCAAAAATAGAATATTAAGATAATAAAGATTGCAAATTCAATATCCTATTATTCATGTTGTCCTATCATCCTCTATCTCCAGTATTTTCATTGATTCCAGCTGGCTCTCAAATTGTATGCTAGGCTCAACGAATAGTCTTCCTATAGAACGAGATTGAATATGAAATGCATGTAATGATAAACATGATTGCTAAAATGAAAGATTATGATGATGCTATGAATAATAAAACTATAATGATAATGTTAGAGTGCTATAATGCTAGAATGCAATTAATCTCTAATTCATTTGTTGTGTGTTGTAACCCTTGCTTGGATTGGCAGTGCTATTTATAGAGTTTTTGAAAGGCTGATTTGATCAACGATTGTGAAAATTCCTAGCAGATCGAAAGGTTAAGGATGGATAAGACTGAAGAAAAATAGAAGAAAAAAGAAAGCAAGATTTGTTTTCTTTTCTGTAAAAGAGGTAAGATAAGATAATAAAGATGAATTGTAAAAAAAAATCATCTTTTTGTGAGATTATGGAAATATTTTGAAGAAGATAAATAATGAATTATTAAATTCAATTATTCATTTATGGGTGACATGGAGATTTTTCTTTAAATAGAATATTTACCCCAGATTTGAAGAATAATGGAAGATTTCGTAATTAAAGAAAATATTTAATTATGATTTTGAAAAGATATGGAAGATATTTAATTAAACTTTTTAAGAAATGGCATGTAAGTGAATTTAATTAAATAAGATATTTAATCAACTAGAAGAAAGATTTGAAAAGAAATATTTAAATTTAATTAAATAAAAAAGACTTAATTAAATTCAAAAAGTGATAATTAATTAAAATAAATAGAGTGTATTTATTTAATTAATCAAGTGGACATATGAATGTGAAATAATTAAATAAAAATTGATTTATTTAATCATGATAGAAGAATAAATTGGATGAACAATATAATTTAATTAATTAACTTTAATCATTTGTAGAAGACTCTAGAAAAATTAATTAAATAATAAATATTTAATTAAATGCCAGGATTAATCAGACATGACCAATTTTATGCATGTACAGTAACAAAACAACATATTTAAGTTCACCTTCATATTTTATAACAACCCTTACTTTCAACAAATATTCCATTTTTATATTATCATACGTTTGAAACATACAATGCACAAAAAGTTGCAAGATGGAAAATACATAGGGTTGTGACTCACTTCTCAATTCTTGTTCAATGAGAAATTTTTGTTATGTAGACTATAACAAAACAATGTAGTGAAGTTCACCTTCATATTTTATAACAACTATTACTTTTAGCAATTATTCCATTTCAATATCATCATACATTTGGAATAGAAAATGCACAAAAAATTTGTAGGATGGAAAACACAATGGGTTGTGACTCACTTCTCAATTATTATTCAATGAGCATTTTATGTTATACAAAATGTAAGAAAACAATGTTTTGAAGTTCACCATCATATTTTATAACAAACCTTGGTTTGAGTAATCATTGCATTTGAATATCTCCATACGTTTGGAAAAAAAAATGAACATAATAGTTGGAAGATGGAAAAAACATGAGGTTGTGACTCACTTCTCAATTCTTGTTCAATGGCCACTTTCTGTTATGCAGACTGCAACAAAACAATATATATTGAAGTTCACCTTCATATTTTATAACAACCCTTGGTTTGAGTAAACATTGCATTTGAATATCTGCATACATTTGGAATAGAAAATCCACATAATAGTTGTAGGATGGAAAACACACAGGGTTGTGACTCACTTCTCAAATCTTGTTCAATGACCACATTTTTTGTTATGTAGACTATAACAAAATAATGTATTGAAGTTCACCTCCATATTTTATAACAATCCTTTATAGAAAATGCACAAAATAGTTGCAAGAAATGTTCAACTTACCTATAATGGTCTTGCAAAGCATTTTGATAGGTCAAAAGTCAAAGGTGAAGTTGCAAAACTTATAAAAGTTTAAGATGCCACAAAAATAGTTGCATTGGAGGTTGGTGGAGGGAATTTGTGTAATGTGGTAGTGGATACAAAACAGACAAGAAAGCTCCCACTTCAAATAGGAAATCTACATACATGAGTAACGATTAACCCTTTAAACAAAATCCAAGTGCATACAATTCACCTCCTCGCCTGTGACTTCTGCCAGTAAGAGACCACTTGGCTGAAAAACGTCTGCTTTGTAGCATTTGAATTGCTGCAAACTCATGCACTACAAAATAAAAATTGCATAGCTAGTCCAATTTCATCTTCATATGCAACAAGAGATAGTGTTAACCTTGCATTTCCATTGCTCACCAATTTGGTTGGTGATTGTTGAGTTGTTGAGGAAATGATATGGACTTGGATTTTGTTTAAAGGGATAATCGTTACTCCTGTATGTAGATGTCCTATTTGAAGTGGGATCTTTCCTATCTATTTTGCATCCACTACCACATTACACAAATTCCCTCCTCCACCAACCTCCAATGCAACTATTTTTGTTGCATTTTAAACTTTTATCAGTTGTGCAACAACACCTTTAAATTTTGACCTATCAATTGTGAAACACCACCTTCCATTGCTCTCTTTGTTTTATCAAGTTCCTATCTTTTAGATTGTAGCTCTCTCCGAACAACATTTAGCTCCTTTCCTTTTGACCATGAAAACTTCTTCTATTGTTTTAATTCCTTTTATAATTGGTTAATTTTAGTCTTCAGTTGTTTTGCTCCACTTTGAGCATTTCCAACTATTTTTTTTGCATTGTCTTTGTCATTAGAGTATGTATATGTTTCTTTTGGCAAGATCGTTATGAAACTTGCTACATTTTCAAATAATACTTTCATGCCTCCATCCAATAGATTCTCTTACTTGCAACTATTGCTTCATCCACTACTTGATAAAATAAATAAATATTGCAGTACATTTATGAAAATAAAAGGTCTTAGTTACATGAATACTCTTTTCTAAAACTACAGATTGGCAAACACATGGTGTTATAAAAATTGCAACCCACTCACTGTTGTACAATTAGATCTAAGTGTAGAAAAATAGAATCAATTGGATGGAGACATGAAAGTATTATCGGAAACATATGAATTGTGTAATCATAAATACACTTGTTGCAAATAACTTGTTAAAAGAAACACACTAACTCATTTGATTGCAAAATACGATGAAAATTTCTGATGAAAGATGTATAATTAGATGTATCGTTGGGTACCTATGTATTTAATGTGAAATTTTCAATTTTTTTTAAAATTTATGCTCGATGTTTGTTGAAATTACGATGCTCCATGATTCTTGTCTCTATTTCGACATACACTTAAATTCAACCACCCCCTTCCATCAATTTTTGGGCCAATGGGTTTATGGTTAGCGTTCGTTGAGGTTGCAAAAAATGTTTTTTAATAAATTAAAGTGAGTTCGACAATTTATCTATACTTACGACAGTGTTTTGCTATACTTGTGACAGTTTGTGGAGGTTATAAGCCGAATTTTTTGGGTGCAAATTATCAGAATTATTAAATTTTGTTACTTGTCTATGATTAAAAATTATTGTAGTGTAAGTTTGATATTTTTTGAAGATCTAAATATCCAAGCTTGGTAAAGCAAAATCATGTTAGATAATATTAGTGCAGAACAAAATGAAGAGACACTTGCTATATTGTGGGCTAGATTGAAAAGAAAGGGTGATGGGAAATGTTATTTTCCTTGCAATAATTGCAAGGGCTTAAAGATGAGAAGACTTTTAATCACAATAATTGAGAAACATTGTAAGCAACATCATCACATTGAAGGGGGCAATGATTATCATCCATTGGTAAGTTGTTCATTATATGTCTTTTATATTGATTGAATTTGTAAATGTTTATATCATTTTAGCATTTTTTATACATATAAAAAATTACTTGATCATGATCATGGTTTATTTGTGTCGATCATTATTATAAAGGTGGGGCACCCTAGGGCACATGATATGTATTATCAAAACCCAAAGAATGTGGTTTTGTAAGAGGAGGAACATGGAGCTGTGAATATCGAAGATGAAGTTAATGATCCTATGGAAGAAGATGATCATGTGCTAGAAAACACAATTGAAGATGATGGTACAAATACATTGATCCATGACACATTTAGTGGCACAACTGATCATGATGATCGAGATGACTTTGATGATGTTTATGATTTATGTGTACTTGAGAAGGCATATGAGCCCCTTTATGAAGGCTCCCAAACAACTCTTCTCTTTGTTGTATTGTTGTTAGTGAACTTGAAGGTTATGGATGGTTTATCCAACATAGCAATCTCATGGATGTTAAGGTATGTCATATATGTCATTTTTCTTCATCTATTTTTGTTGTTAGTTCATCACTAGTAAATAAAGGATGAAATATATACCATTAATATTCTTTATATTAAAAAATTATTTTTTTGTTGTAGATTGATAGGTGAATTTTTGTTACCACCATCAAATATTTTACCTTGCTCATACCGAGATTTATCTTCCATTATGAAAGATATTGGAATGGAGTATCAAGCAATAGATGCATGTCCCAATGATCATATTATATATCATAAACAACATTAATTTGCAACATAATTCCCAGAATGTCATATCAGTAGATATCGAACAGATCAACTAACCAAAAAGGTGCATCGGAAGGTTATTTGTTATATTCCCTTTATTCCACATATGCAATGATTATTTAGGTACAAAATCTTAGTGCAATTTATGGATTACCATACATGAAATAAAAGTGGAGATGAAATTCTTCTAATTCTTGTGGATGGTTCTATATTTAGGGACATGGAGGAAAAATGACCATTTTTTAAAGAAGAACCTTGTAATCTTAGGTTTTCATTGGTAGCAGATGGTGTCAATCCATTTGGAGAGCTGAGATCTATTTACTCGGTGTGGCCTGTTTTTGTTATCAACAATAACATTCATCCATGGATGTCAATAAAGAGGGAGCACATAATGTTGGCAATGATTGTTCCAGGTATTTGTTTACATCAATTTTCTTTAATGTAGTAGCATCTCATTTGTCTTATTTGTTGCATAATGACTTATGTTTTTTTCATTTAATAGTCATGTACATTAATTTATATATATTGCAATAAAATGGTTATAATAATTATGTAATGTTTATGTTCATTCAACTAGGTAAGTACCAAGTGAAAGATATGAGGGTATATATCAAGCCTCTTATTGACGAGTTACTAAATTTATGGAATGGAATCACTATGCATGACGTCTCTAGACCAATAGGACAAAGACAATTTTAGTTCCATGCAATGCTTGTATGGACAATTCATGATGCCCTAGGGCTAACACATTTTTGTGGTATGTTATAAAATTTGACGGAACTTTAATGATATTTAATTTTATGAAGTAGATATCATGTATTTTTTTAAAATAATCTATTCATTATATATAATTATAAAAATTGACATATTTAATCCAATTATATATGATTTTGTAGGTTTTCAAACAAAGCAAAAATTTGCATGTCTAGTTTGTGGTTCAAAGATGAAATCTCGTCATTTAACAAGTTTAAGAAATTAGGTGTTTGATGAGTATAGGCACTTCCTC
The DNA here is from genome assembly GCA_007258455.2 of Sequoia sempervirens. Taxonomy (NCBI): domain Eukaryota; kingdom Viridiplantae; phylum Streptophyta; class Pinopsida; order Cupressales; family Cupressaceae; genus Sequoia; species Sequoia sempervirens. The sequence goes on along the minus strand of VDFB02281492.1, from coordinate 853,765,740 downwards.
CACAAAAATATAATTATCAAACTACTGAAAAACATATTTTCAATGGGAAATAAGAGACTACATCAAAACCATGAAGAATGACACCTCGCCTATGGAAGTTGGAATATAATAGAATTAATCATCAAGCTTATACATCAAATCAAATTTTTTATCTATCATATATGATATGTTTGGAATTTATATTTTTATATTGTGTTTTGTTTACTCATGTTGTAATTGAAAATGATTGTCGTTCATTTGTTTAACTTATATGCTTCATGAAATTCATCAAGGCATTAATGGTCAGCTTCCACAGGGATTGAAAAGTTATCCTAGACAATTTAGTAGGTTGCCCTACTATGAGCAGCTACAAATTGTGCATTTGTTTGATATAATGCATGTCAGAAAGAATATAATAGAAATATTATGAAAAATATTGGATGGAGGGAATGACAAAGAAAAAAATGTCAAAATTTGTAGTGAAATTGAGGAAGCCAATCATGTAATGAAAAAATTCATTCAATTAAATAGCAATGGTGACCAAATTAATATAAGGGCCCTTCATTGGTTATTAATAGAGCAGCAAAGCAATGCTATAAAAGAATTCATACAAAAAAATTGATTTCCCTCAAGATTTGTTGCGAACATAAAAAATATTATAACAAAGAAAGGTGAACTTGGGCTAGGGATAAAAATGCATGATTGGCATACCTTCATTAAGGTAATTATTCTGGTATATTTTATATATATTTGTATACTACATGTACTTTTCAGTGTATTATGTTTACTAGTTTTAGAAAAATAATGAAAAGATCATTTTATAATTGTTGCAATACGTTCTACCTCTATCTCTCTCAAACAACTTCAACAACAATTTCAAGTAAGTTATATATGATTTTAGAAAATACATGAGGCAAGTAGCGATATTTGTTCAATTCATTGTATAGATCTTATATTTGCCATTTGTTTTATGTTGGTATGTGGTGACTGATCATGCTATACTGTATAGCCCATGGTATATTGTACACCCCGGCCCCTATCTTTGCCCCTTTTTAACAAGCCTAGAAGCTTCCAAATTTTTGGGTTCTACAAAATTGGATTTATCCAAGCTTGGTAAAGAAAAATCATGTTAGATAATATTAGTGCAAAACAAAATGAAGAGACACTTGCTATATTGTGGGCTAGATTGAAAAGAAAGGGTGATGGAAAATGTTATTTTCCTTGCAATAATTGCAAGGGCTTAAAGACAAGAAGACTTTTAATCACAACAATTGAGAAACATTGTAAGCAACATCTTCACATTGAAGGGGGGCATGATTATCGTCCATTGGTAAGTTGTTCATTATATGTCTTTTATATTGATTGAATTTGTAAATGTTTATATTGTTTTAACATTTTATATATATATATAAAATCACTTGATCATGATCATGGTTTATTTGTGTCAATCATTATTATAAAGGGAAAAATCAATGAAAAAAGAATTTTGTGTGATCACTGAAAAAGGAAAAAATCAATGAAAAAAGAAAAATCCAATTTTGTAGAAGCCAAAAATTTGGAAGCTTCTAAGCTTGTTAAAAAGGGGTTCAGATGTGTATTACTGTATGATAAAAAACACAATTATTCGCAAGATTGTAATTGGTTTTACACTAGATAATAAAAGTATTGGATGGTTGTGGTTTGGTGGATGTAGCCTGGATTGGGTGAACCACATTAAATCTTTGTGTTATGATTTATTCTGTGTGTGTTTTAGTTTCTTTGTTTATTACATAAATCTGCATTTTAATTGTTAGATATCTGCCATTTATAACCCTAACAAGTGGTATCAAAGTGGGTTGTGTTTCGATTATCATCTGTAGGAAGGTCTCACGGCTAAGTGGGAGTCTCACGGTTGAGTGGGAGTAATGGAAAACGAGGGTAAGAAGGTTGAGAAGTTTAATGGACAGAACTATCAGTTATGAAAAACATAAATGGAGGACTATCTCTATTAGAAGGATTTATGGCAGCCATTGGAAGGGAAAACCAAGAAACCTACAGCAATGTTAGATGAGGACTGGGAGATCTTGGATAGAAAGGCTCTTGGCAGTATTCGTCTATGCCTAGCACAATCAGTGGCGTTCAATATTACAACAGCAAAAATAACTCAAGAGTTGATGGAAACCCTGGCGAAGTTATATGAAAAGCCTTCCACTTTGAATAAGGTATTTCTTATGAATCGTTTATTTAATATGAAAATGGTAGAAGGTGGGTCAGTTACTGATCATTTGAATGAGTTTAATACGGTCACCAGTCAATTAACTTCTGTAAAAGTAAACTTTGATGAAGAAGTTAGGGCTCTTTGATTCTGTGTTCTTTGCCTAAAAGCTAGAATAGCTTGGTAATGGCTATTAGCAATTTATTTTTGGTTTGAATACATTGAAATTTGATGATGTTGTTGGTGTTATTTTGAGTGAAGAAATTCGTAGGAAAAGCTCAGGTGGAACATCCACATCAAACAGTGTTTTGAATGCAGAAAGTAGGGGCAGAACAAAGGAGAGAGGAAACGATTCTGGAAATCATGGGAAGTCATGAGGAAAATCAAAGGACAAAAGGTCCCAATCTAGAAGTAATAAGGATTTTTGGTACTGTGGTAAGCCGGGTCATTTAAAGAAAGATTGTTGGTCTTGGAAAAGTAAAGGAGACAAAAAGGAAGGAAGTAAAGAGGCAAATGTGGTAAGTAATAAATCTGATGAGGATGCTTTGATTCTTTCCCTTGAAAATGTTGATGATTCTTAGGTGTTAGATTGAGGGGCTTCATTTCATGCTACCCCCCATAGAAGTTATTTTCTTGATTATGTCCAAGGGGATTTTGGACTAGTTTATTTAGGAGATAATGAACCCTATCAGATTGTTGGAAAGGGAAGAATCAAGATTAAGTTGCAGAATGGGAATAATTGGCTACTACATGAGGTAAGGCATGTTCCAAAGTTAAGCAAAAAATTAATTTCAATAGGGCAACTAGATGATGAAGGTTGTGTTGTTACTTTTAGTAATAAAAATTGGAGGGTCACAAAGGGTGCCTTAGTTGTAGCAAAACGTGTGAAAGTAGGCATCTTATATCTTTGTATAGGTCATACGGTTCCTTCTACTTTAATTGTTACAGAAAAAGGTCAATGTTCAGGAACAATTGCTATAGTTCAACAGGTAGAAGATCATACAGTTGTTGTGGACTCTGAATCAGCACTGTGACATAATAGACTTGGGCATATGAGTGCAAAAGGTATGAATGTACTTCATTCAAATAATGTTTTATCAGGTCTAAAATGTGTTAATATGGATTTTTGTGAAAGTTGCGTGTATGGAAAACAAAAAAGAGTTAGTTTTCTCAAGGATGGGAAGCTAAAGAAAGATGATAAATTAGAGTTTGTGCATATGAATGTATGGGGACCAGCTCAGGTATCTTCTCTCAGTGGCTCTCTATATTATGCTACATTCATTGATGATGCAACTAGGAAGGTATGGATTTATTTCCTTGGGCATAAATCTGATGTATTTGAAAGTTTTAAAAAATGGAGAAGCTTGGTTGAGAATGAGATAGGTAAAAGGTTAAAATGTCTTAGATATGATAATGGTGGTGAGTATTGCAGTAAAGAATTTGAAGATTATTGTTCCTCTAATGGTATTCATAGGTAGAAAATGGTTCCAAGGACTCCACAGGAAAATGGAGTGGTTGAGCGCACGAATAGAACAATAATGAAGCGTGCACAGACTATGAGATTGCATGTTGGGCTGCCTTTAAAATTGTGGGCGGAGACTGTAAACACTGTTGTTTATTTAATCAATAGAGGTCCTTCTAATCCTTTGGGTTGTGGTATTCCAGAGGAAGCATGGAAAGGTAAGAAGGTGAGTTATTTTTTTCTGAAAACCTTCAGTTGTGAAGCATTTGTACATGTAGATTCTGAAAAAAGAACCAAGCTTGATGCAAAATCAAAGAAATGTGTATTTGTTGGATATGGCATTGATGAATTTGGTTATAGGCTTTAGGATTTTAAAAATCAAAAAATTGTAAGAAGCAAGGATGTCATATTCAATGAGAAATTGTTGTACAGAGATTTGTTTTTGCAGCATGAGAAGAAAGAAAATGATTATGTTGTGTTGGATGATATTCCAAACAATGATGTTTTAGTGGTTCCTTATGCTGGGCAACAACAACAGCAACAAATACCACAAACTCCTATTAGACGATCTTCAAGGATAAGTAGACCTCCACAAAAATTCTCTCACTCTTTGTATACTATTTTGTTAACTGACACTGGTGAACCAAAATATTATGATAAAGCTATGCAGGTAGATACTAAGGTTTAGTGGGAGCATGGAATGGAAGAAGAAATAGACTCCTTGCTGAAAAACCAGACTTGGGAATTATGCAAGTTTTCTTGCAGGTAAAAAGGCTTTACCAAACAAATGGATATATAGGCTGAAAGAGGAGGATGGAGGTAAGAAAAGATTTAAAGCCAGATTAGTTGTAAAGGGATTTGCATAGAAAAAGGGTATTGATTTTGATGAGATTTTTTCTCCAGTTGTTAAAACGACTTCTATTCGTATTGTCTTAAGTATTGTGGCTACTGAAGATTTACATTTAGAACAACTTGATGTTAAAACAACCTTTCTCCATGGTGATTTGGAAGAGGAAATATATATGGACCAGCCACAAGGATTTGAGGTCAAAGGTAAGGAGAAACTAGTGTGCAAATTGAAGAAAAGTTTATATGGCTTGAAGCAAGCACCTCAACAATGGTACTTAAAATTTGATAGTTTTATGGCTGAGCAAGGCTACAACAGGTGTAATTCTAACCATTTTGTTTATTTTAAGAGGTTGGATAATGATAGCTACATTATTTTTTGTTTATATGTTTTTGACATGCTTGTAGCTAGGTCTAACATGGATCACATAAGTGAGTTAAAACAATAGTTAGCAAACTATTTTTCTATTAAGCATTTGGGGGCAACAAAACAAATCCTTGGTATGAAAATTTGTAGAGATAGGAAAAATATAAAATTATTTTTATCTTAGGCTAATTATGTTGAAAAGGTGTTGTAGAGATTTCATATGGAGAACGCAAAAGCTGTCAGCACACCTTTGCCTAGTCATGTTAAATTGACTAAGAATATTTGTCCAAAGACACAAGAGGAGGAAGAAAAAATGTCCAAAATACCATATGCTTCAGCTGTAGGCAGTTTAATGTATGCCATGGTATGCACGAGACTGGATATTGCACATGTTGTAGGAGTTGTTAGTAGGTATTTGAGTCATCCCAGAGTTGAGCATTGGAATGCGGTAAAATTGATTCTTAGGTATTTGAGAGGTACATCCAATAATTGTTTATGTTTTGGGGGCTCTAATACTGATTTAAAAGGCTATGTTGACTCAAATTTAGCAGGGGATATAGATACCAGGTGGAGCACCATAGGTTATGTATTTATAGTTGGTGGGACAACAGTGAGTTGGATTTCTTGATTGCAGAAAGTGGTTGCTTTATCCACCACAAAGGCAGAGAATGTTGCTGCAACAAAGGTGGCAAAGGAGATGATATGGCTACAACTGTTCATGGAGGAGTTGGGAAAAAAATAGGTTGGAAATTACTTTTTTACAGACAGTTAGAGTGCTATACATCTTGCAAAAAATTCTACTTTGAATTCTAAAACAAAACACATACAGTTGAGATATCATTTCATTCGGTCAGTGTTGGATGATGGACAGGTTAAGTTGGACAAGATACATACAGATGTCAATCTAGTGGATATGGTTATGAAGGTGGTGATAAGGGAGAAGCTGAGCTCCTCTTCAGCTTTAGTTGACCTTCAAGGTTGAATTCAAGTATAACAGAGCAGCAGGGTCTAAGGTACTTATTTCTAGTGGGAGCTATAATTGCAGCAGTGTCGTCTAGGATCAGTCTCCAAGTGGGAGATTGTGTTGGCATGGAGCCTGATTAGTCTCCAAGTGGGAGATTGTTGGTATGTGGTGACTGATCATGCTATAATGTATAGCCCATAGTATACTGTACACCCCGACCCCTATCCTTGCAATGAAAAAAGAAAAATCCAATTTTGTAGAACCCAAAAATCTAGAAGCTTCTAAGCTTGTTAAAAAGGGGTTCAGATGGGTATTACTGTATGATGAAAAACATGATTTTTCACAAGATTGTAATTCATTTTACACTGGATAATAAAAGTATTGGATGGTTGCGGTTTGGTGGATGTAGCCTAGATTGGGTGAACCACATTAAATCTTTGTGTTATGATTTATTCTATGTGTGTTTTAGTTTCTCTATTTATTACATAAATCTGCATTTTAATTGTTAGATATTTTCCATTTCTAACCCTAACATTTTACTTGTTATGTAATATATTGTACATTTTTGATAAATATCATTAATATATTTGTACTTTGAATCACTTGTAGATGGTTTTCATCTAAAGAAATCCATAAAGAAGATATAAATTATTGGAAGATAAAAATTCCTCGTCTAATGTGTGAAATGTAAAAGTGTCTACCTTCGACATTTTTCAATGCACAAGAACACTACGTCATACACAAAGTTGAGGAGATTGAATTGTGTGGACCTATACACACAAGGTCAATGTGGATGGTTGAGAGGCACTTGAAATTTTTGAAGGCTTTAGGTTAGACAAAGAGCACATCCTTAGGGTTCTATGGTGGAGGGTTATATGGTATACCAGAGCATGGTGTACACTACTGAATATCTTCCTAAGTTTGTAGCAAAGATCCATGTAGATCACATTTGGGATCCCAACTCCACTAAAAAATTCGAAGGGGAGTACCTAATGGGGAAAGGTAGATTGAGGAAAGTGAGAGGTAATTATAAGATGGTCATGGAGATTAATTAGAATACATTTTATATTAGCTTTAATTGCTTGAAAAGAAATAATAGAGAACTAGTCCAAATGAAAGAATCTTCCACACACAAATAGCAAAGTACTGATATTGTATTACTCCAAAAAATAAGTCTTTCACTATTGGTGCTTTATTTTATCCACTATGTCATCGTAACGTCTTACTTTGATTATTCCCTTGTCGGCATAACTTGAGATATGTTCTCTCAACTAAATGTTATCAGTATAAGATGTGTCATCAGGTGGTACATTTTCTATTGTTCTGATATCAATGTGTTCCTCCAATGAAATATATTGGTGTACCTCATGTTGAAATCTCGAGTGAGTCTATCTTTTACTTTCTTGAATAACCCATCGATAGAACAAAAAGAATGTGTCCTCGATATGAGCCTTTTATCTTCATCGGAGTAGTATATGAGATCGAAATTGTCACTTGTTAGGCTTTCGATGGTCGGTGATGAGTATTTTGTTGGGGAAAATTTCATGAGTTATGCCGATATGCATTTCCTATGGTGCTACATTTTCTATTTGTTCCTTTTTAATCCAAATATACAACCCAATTTCTTCTGCCGATCGGTATGAATGCAATGTGCCTATGTCAATATTGTACAAAGTGCTTCCCCGTTCACATTGTTAGCTCTCCAAAATGCAGGTAAAAATACCTAAAGAGGTTGCCAAACTCTTGGTACATTTTAGGGTAACATACAAGGCCAAATGGTTTTAGACCTTCTTCTCTTTAGGTGTTGCCAAACCTAGGTGGGTGTACCTATGTGAATGAAGTAGACTTGAACTATGTGATTCCTCCTACATTAGTCTATTCACAATGGCAATTTGAAAGTGAACAGATGTACTACTAATCTAGCATAAATTGTATAAGCAGTATCAAAGAAATATGTTCAGTTAATAGATGTAAAATATTTAAAATGAAATGAAACTAATTGATGAAATGTGAAGACCAATGCTCTATTGGGTATATGGATTCAAGTAGAAATTAGAGACAAGTGACTTATGATTGGAAATAATTCAAACTATTTGGCACTTCTATGTTTATAACTTGCATAAACATGTAGGGATGAAATTATCAAATTCTTCTTTAATAATCCAAAATAATATTCCTAAGTTGTGAATAATCAAGAGGACTTTAATCTTTAGTTGAAAGACCCAATTAACTATGCCACAAAGATACAACAAATGTGCACTGATAAATTGAAAATATGTTTGATATATCAATTTAAACAACAGAGTAATATTAAATATGGAGACAATCTGGAAATATCTTCAATTAACTTAACAAACAATTGATACCAACATAGAGCCACCGAATTAGAGATTTTCCATTAACTTCATCAAAAAATTTACACGTGCATCTTGGTCCTTTATGATGTAATTATTGTATCAATCCCTATTCTCCTACTTCTTCTATCTACTCCTATATTAATGATTTTTTCTTGGTCCTGGTCTCTCTTATTTATAGGAGAGGCAACAAGCTTCAAACCAAAATACATGACTTTTGATAACAAAACTTAACTAACATGTAAAATATAATTGAAACAATTAACAACTAACACATGACAATTTTGTTAATCTCTGAGTAAAAGCCCGAGTCACCAAAGACTTGTGCAAAGCTTTTACTTTATGATAATCATCATTGATAGTGATTAGTATTCATCTAAACTGAGGTATTTCTCCTAGCACTTGCTTATGGTTAAATCATTTAGCCACTTGTATTCTTGTGTAGTTGTGAAGTTTGATAGGTGGCTTTTCCATCTACTATCGAGCAAGTTTCTGGCATCTACAATGAACTTTGTATAACCATTATCCAATGCAATAATTCCATCAAGTAGAGCATGAAATTTTTCCAGATTGATATTACCATCATCCTGTATATGTGTCAAACATTGTGGAACCATTTTATCAAATCCATTTCTCCATTCATCCACATCCTTGAGTTGACCATCACCTTTAACGATCAAAGGGATAAAACTATGTTTTATTGAATCAAATGAATTCCTTATATTTTCTACCTTCTTCATATCAATCAAATACTTATGCTCATCAGTGATTCCTTTTACCATTTCTTGAGTAGGTTTTAACCTTGGGGGTGAATCAGGATCTCTTTGTGTGGATTTACATAGAGTGGTTAAGATATGGTATGCGGGATACCATCTTTTCTGCAATTCCTCTAAGATAGGGGAATTAGTATTTATCTATTCCAGAGATTTTACCAAATGACTGGAACCCTTATGAACTCCACTTATTTTCTCTTTTAAAACTTCAACTTTGTGTTTCAGTATTTCTTCCAAGGTACTCAAGATGTGTCATTTGATATCATCCATATTATGATTCTTTAGTTTCTCAACCTCTTCTTTCAATTGTTGAATATGTGGACCTTCAACTGAAGAAGGTGGATGATATACAGCCATTTCATTCCCCTTTACATCTATGGCTTGTTTCAATTGTTGTTTAAATCTAACATTTTCAATGAATAACTTATTTATCTCCTCATTTGATAGTTTGAGTCTTTTCTCATACTCTGTCATCTTCTTTTCCATGTTTTCCACTACATCTCTTGTAAACATTGTTGAATGCATTGTCATGGTTGCTACTTCTATAGGAGTAGTGTCCTTCATAGTTCTGACCAGAGCAGACCCTCTCATTTCCTGCAACACATCTAGACGCCTAGGCTTCCTTGTGCTTTTCTGTTTTGTCCATAGGGAAAGGGTCCGGGTGGTTGGATTATATCATGTCCCTAATACTCCTTCTGAATCAAATTCTGCAACCAATTTGGGATCATCTTGAGCTTTGATTTGATCCAATAGAAACACTTTGGAGAACTCTATTCCTAGTATAATGAGCATGTTAATTTTCAAAACTAACCCCCTTGCTTCTTTAGGAGTAATATTTCCATTGTCAATATTTAACTCTACCATTGTTTGTGCCTACACTTTTGCATGTTTCAAATCATCAACTCCAATGAGGTTAATTTTTAGTCTATCATCCAATTGTTTCATTTTCATTTTTATCCAAAAATATTTGAACTCCCTAGTATGGATAAAGTCATCATCCTCCATGAATCTCAAGGAAGCAATAATCCTTTAATCATCTTGCATTTCATCAATAGCCTCCTACGATATTCTCATCTTGGGATCATGAGGCTCAAGGATTTTATGTTTCTCTGCAACCTTTTCCATCTCAAGCAAAGTTAAGACTGCCTCTTGTTCTTCATCACTTGAATCATAGTCCACTAGTGATCCAATCTTTTGTTTCTTGGCAAGAGGCTCATCTGTTTGAGATGGAGGAGATGGATGAATTGATGATGAAGGTGGTGTATGTGATGTAGAGGTTGTGGATGTTGGTGGTTGGGGTGTAGGAAGTGGGGCTGATTTCTCTTCTTGAGCCTTTTTAGATAATTCATCAAATTTACTAAGGACTAATTGCATTCTTTTCAACAAATCTGGCTCCTCAAAAAAAAAACCCTTGAACTTCTTATCTTTTCCTCTCACTTGATCCTCCCATCTCATCATCATTAACCATATTTTCCTTCTTTCAAACACATCTGCAAAATAGACCAGGTTTCTTATTACATTCTCTTCCAAATCAAATTCATGTGTTATTGCCCTCTTTGTGAATAAGGTTCTGATATTGTTGATGTGGCCTTCTGGATCACATATTCTCTCTTTCCCTGATCTGAGAGAAAAATTAGCTTTTATAAATCTCTACAATTCCTCCAACATATATGATCCAATTGACAATTCTTCAAATACTATCAAATCAAGTAGAAATGTGCCTTTTTTTAGTTTTCATCAAATCATGCTCCATCTAGAGCATGATTTACCGCATAAATTCTAAAAAAATACTCTGCTAGGCACAAATTTTGGTAAAATATGAGGGGCCAGATCACAACCATATACCTTGATGATGGTGTGTTGTGGCATCAAAAACCAATCAACATAATTATGTGTAAAACCTTGATCCAATTTGTATTACAGGGGTTTCATGGCATCCATTAGGGATTGTGGTAATCTTGGTGAAGGAAAACCAAGGTGAGCAATCATTTTGATGAAAAAATCATCCCTAAATACAAAATAATCACTTTCATTGTGTTTACTATCCCAAATATAACACCAATTTTGTACTGGAAGCATAACTCTATTCTCATGTGTTCTCAATTTCATCCTCTTTGTCCATTTTGTTTCATTTTGAGATAGAATCAAATGACATAATAAGGAGTACTTTCTAAAAGTTATGGGGACCTTGGCTTCCCTAACCTATAACAGACCTTCATGAATCTATTCCTCAATGAATGAAGCAAAATCAAACTCCACATTTGATTCAAGATGTTAGATAATCATGGCCATTCACATCAACCCTATCAACATATTCTCCTTTGCATCAACTCCAAGAATTTGACATAATGCATAGTAGGTATTTTTGAAATAGGTCTGAAAGTCAAACACTAGAAAGGGTTCAAGTCTTGAAGAGTGAATGGGCAAGAATCTATTTTTTCCACCCCTTTTCATGTGTAAGAGGAGTTCATCAGTTCTATAGGTCCTTTTCAACCTTCTATATTCCTCCTCCAGCTTTCCCAAGTCAATTTTAGTGACAGCCTGCCTATTTAGGTCAAAACACCTAATTATAGCTTCCCTCGAGATATCTACCAGACATTAACCATCTAGAAGTCTGACCATTTTTGATGGGGCATGATATCTATTGGCCAAGGCTCTGATTAGCTTGACATCAACAAAAACATTAGGAACAACTAATTTTCCTATGTCAAAAGTCCATTGGTTTGACATTGGAACCCTTTCATCTTTGTTCCTATAAAAATACCAATATAAATTCCACCCAGACTATTGAATTATTGGGTCCGTACACCCCTGAGCTAAATACTTAAAGGATTTCTCAGAACCCTTATCTACTAAACCAGGTAATAGGGCAAGTAATGGTGACTGCAATGAAATTCTACTAGATTTTTCTTCCTTTTTAGTTCCTGCCTCCGATTTATTTGGCGCCATTGTTTAAATTTCAGTGAATGATAAGTAGAATTACCTAGAAATTTTCTCACTCTATAGAATTTTTCCACTGCCATACTTTGAGCTCACATGTATTCAACTTCTGCTAGCATGAGCAGATGAATTCTCAATTTTCCTTGTTAAATTTTGATTTCATACCGCATTAATTTCATATCTTAAGTTCATTATTCAAATCTTTCATACCAAGCTAAATTTCATACTTCAATGTTGATTGATGTGACTGGCCTTCATTTAATGCTCCAATGATAGATTACTACACTACCGTATGACATTTTTCATCCCCCCGTGGTATAGTGGTTCCTCCTTATCTATATTCTTATTTCACCACTCTATCGTGGGCTTCATTCCAACCCTCCACATATGGTGGTGCATTATTACCTTCATTATTAGCTTACTGCTCTATTGCAAGCTTCATTTCAACCCCTCACGGTATATCGGTTCCCTCTATTAGTATTAACCATGACCCCACTCTACCACAGGCAAGACATCAACCTTCCACGATATAGTGGTATATAGTGTATTACTTCCTTTACCCACCATGCTACCATGAGTTGCTTTATTGGAGACTGTGGTAAGGTGGTAAATGGAAACTTTGACCTTGTGGATGGTAAAAACATGGTTTTTAAGGAAATAATTTTGATTTCATATGAAAGTACCATCAAAATTTTGAATGAAAATTCTAGTTCCAATACACACAGGCCATTCCTACAATGTTTTTATTAGTGAAGCTTGCTATTTGTTGTGCTGATATATTGTATCTTTCCAATATAAACATAAAACATGATCTAGGTGACATAGATACTACTTGGCCGATATGTTATATCTCTTCAATTTGAAATGTGTGAACAATGGGTCTTGGATAAATATAGTTCAAAGGTTTCTTATGAAAGATAATAAGATAATTGGTAGTAGGATGTTAGGTTTTTAGGTACATCAATTATAAATTAAGGTCGTATACTATGGTAATTAACTAATTATATGTCATTTGTGAATTTCTTTTTTTTTTATATAGTTGGTGGAGAGTGGGATGAACTACATTTATACATCGCAAACAATATTAATTGGATGATGATATGGATTGAATGATGTCAAGAATTTTATTGTGCATTAACATGGGAAGGTGCAGCTTATTGGTTAAAGAAGCTCATCGTAATGGAGATTCCAATGTTACACCAAAGGAAATTGATTTAGCATATGGTTTAAGAGATAAACAGGTACGTATAAATATATTAATCACCCATATTATTTAATTATTTTCAATTATATTGATGTATATATATGTTGAGTCTTTTTTTCTTTTCATACATTCGGCCAAGAATAAATATGTTTATCAACTAACTATGCAATAATTTTTACATGTTTGACATATTGTAGGTGAAACCCCACAAGGCTATGTGGTGCAATGGTCGTAAATTTTGAATCAAAAATTTGGATGACACGAAGAAAAATTGTGATTCTAGGATAAATGTAGTCTTTCAGATGACTAATGTTTCATCTAGAAGCGACATACATCCAGAAGTCTAAAAAAATTGATACTATGGTATTTTGGATGATATACTTGAGTATGAATTTAAGTCCTTCAAATTAATTTTGTTCGTCATCTAATGGTACATACTACGATTGAATGAAAATGATCTTGAGAGAACTATTATTGAACATGATAATGGATTTACCATGGTTAATACAAGGTCGTGAGCTGGAAATGAGCCCTATGTTCTTCCAAGCCAATGTGAGCAAGTATTTTACTCAGAGGTTCTAGGTAAACCAGGTTGGTCATTTTTTGTTAGACATGATCCAAGAGGAAGGTTGGTAAAGTATAATGTGGTGGAAGAAGAAGATACCGAAGAACTAGAAGATGATGTAGATGATGATCAGGATCAATAGTTAGTTGATGATGTGCCTGATGAAGATGTCAAAGAAGAGGAACTAGATCATGATGATGTAGGAGTTAATTTTCATGAAGATGATATCCATGTCAATGATGACATTATTGAAACCGATATCAATGAGGATGATGATGATATGACCAATCCTTATAATGTTGAATCTCGATTGGATGATACAGGCAAAGAATTGGATGAATAAGAAGATCAAAATGTATGAGTTATGCAATTATATTATCTATTTGATATTGATTTCTTGATAGAATTATATTTGACTTATATGGTTACATAATTAATTCATGATGTTTTTAATTTTTATGCCATTTCATAATTAATTCATGATGTACTTTTTAATGTTATTAATTCATAATGTTACAACTATTGTAGCTCTCCTAGAAATTTCCATATGATCAAATCCTAATTACTCTATGACTATTTATGATTAGATATTATTTGATCATATCTTTGGTTATTTCATTCCCAAAAAATTAGTGTTTCCTCATGTTGACCCCACATAGTGACATGTGAATGGGGCCAACATTGAAATTTTTTCAATTTGTGCTTGTATGGAGTGAAACTTGACATGGTTAGCCTAGACGCATGTGTTGATGATATGGGAGGGTTTCAAGACTCAAACATGAGGTCATTCATGTTATTAGAGTGTATGGTAATCCTACTTATAGCGGAAGTTCACATGATAAGCTAACTAATGGCACTATATTGGAGGATAAACCCACCTATGGAATTAATTTAAGAGGTAAGGGATGCCTCTTAGTGGAATTTTGAGTCTTGGATTAATACATAGTGGTAAAATTAGTTCTAGTGTTCTTCCCTTGGTGTTATATTTATCTCTACAATTTCCCATACTTAACCATTTCATCATCCCTTTTCCCAAGCTATTTGTATCATAATATAAACTTGGTCTAATCTCACATTAGCCCCTTAGGTAATTATCCATTTCCTCCAAGTTGAATGGAACCTTTTGTACCAATGTATCTATGTTTTCATACCTTAATGGATTGAGACTTGACATCACCTTAACAATCTTCTTTATGTCATAGAATATGTCTGAAGTGCCTTTGGCATGCTTTAGATATGTCAATATTAACTAGATTGAATATATCAATTTTAAAGTCTCTTAACATATTCCATGACAAGAAAATGACTCATTTGGATTGAGGATTACTTTCCTAAACCATTCCTTCATATTCAACAATCCCTTCTCACACCCACATCATAATTCATATCCATGTTAGTTGTAATGAGTGTTTTAAACCAACAATCAATGAATCATAGGATAGAAGAAAACTCGTTATGCACAAGGATAAGAATCAAAGAGACTGAAAGAATCGATACACTAGATATGCTCCCCATTACTGTAATAGACCAATGTAAAAAAATAAGTCATAACAAGAATAGGACCAAAAAAAACTAGGAAAAGAAACCTTGTAGGCTACATTAATAAGACATTGATTGAAAGCATTTCTTCCATGATGTTTAAATGACAAAATATTAGATAGCTCAATCTTTAGTCAAGTAGTATTTCAATCACTAATTCTTAGACATCCATCATGATTAAACATCACATATCATAAGCCTTTTTAACAATCACTAGGACTGTAGATAATATTCAATCATGCCAAAGGAAATAAATCATCAAAAATTATAAAGAAAGAGAAAACCAACTATATAAGCTCAGCAAGTCACCATACAAAAATTATATTTTGTAGAGAATAAAATAAACTATATGTTGACATAGCATATATATAAACTATATATTTTGAATTTTGGCCCCACACACATAGGAGCATGACATAGCATATTGCATTGAGACCCTAACTGGAGAGTTACACCAAGAACCACTACATCCAACCCCTGAGTGGATAGTTGTGAGACTTCACTGGACAAGTGCTACAAGGCCATTGAGTCAAGGAGGAAGACTAGGAACCATTTGGTAGGAGGAAATCCAGAGCGAGAGGTGAGGGCACTCAGAAAGGGAAAATTGACCAAGGGACAATGACTATAAGTGATTTAGACTTTGTTTGTTCCCATTGAGGTGTTTCATGCTATATTTTGGTCAACTTGATCCAATGTCCCATTGACAAACCCAAGTATTACCTAGTACTAGTGTCTGGTTAGTTTGAACAGCCAAGCTTTGAGATGTTCAATCAGTTGGGTGGCCATTTTTGGCCTATGAACTATAGTTTTTGTATATGTTTTAGCATATTTTTTCTACTATAAGATTGAAATGAATTCCCATCACATAACAACACATGAAGTTCACTAGGGTTCAAATTTATGAACTTCAATGAAATAAATTTGCATATTGAGGTCTACAAATGATCAAAGGGACTGAAAACAATACATGTTCTGTGAGTGCAATGAAAAATTCCTAGTGCATATCCATAAGAGAATGTATAGAAGTACAAGAGATGAAAAAAGACAAGGAGCCATTAAAAACTTCTGAATATTTCACTAACTCAACCAAACCTCCAAAAGAATAGTACAGATGCAAGCACTAAGGAAAGCCCGAAAGAGAACACTAATGAAAGTGGACTTTTTTTTTCAAGTTCCAGAAGAGTATAAATGGTTCGAAGATGTTGTGGGTGTTTGGAAAATGGTGAAGGAATGTTGGATATGGAGGGACCCAATTAGCCTCTTTAACTGGATTCTTAAGAAAGAAATAAACTTTGATACATTTTGGGGTTCTTCTGAGTAGGGCCCATCTTTTATTATTTTATTTGGGGGACCCAAAAAACCATAGGGGTAGAAACCTGTGTAGATTAATCATTAAAGGAAAGGGGTCTATCCATTTAGAAATAGACTGAAAGGATGGTTGCATGAGGGGATATTTCACATCAAAGGTGATCCAAAAAAATTCATAGACTAACTAACCAAACACCAGTACTACCTCAGAGGGACTATTGTCTTTGAGGAAGGTGGTCCAAAAAATTTCACAGACAAGTACAAAAATTAATAGCAACCTTCCACAAACTAACCCAATCAGCCTCCAAGAAACAAGACAATGACTCCTCTAGATGTTCCCAAAACCCAAGGCTTCAAAACATAAGGTTGGTGACCCTACAAACCATTCACATGCTTACCAAGTGATATTTAATCATCAGACCCTTACAAGGTTTATTGATACATTCACAACTATTGTTACCTCCACATGCATTTGACTAGTAGTGACAACCTTCGTTTTTAATCCTCCAACCCCATACCTTGGGATCACATCAACATGAAATAAATTCATCCAACATCCTTATGAGTGCAGGTACCACAAAATAGGTGTTTGTCAGATCTATCTTCCTCAAGCGAGGGAAATTCAGGAAGAGAAGAGGAAAGCGAGACATGTAGTAGGTCTAAAAGAGGGAGATCAACTAGAGGTCAAAAGATCAGAAGAAAATTTTGTAAATGCATGGAATTTTTTCTTGTTGAAGGGGGGTCATGTTCTTATGATGATGAGAGCATAGGTGACATCGAGGTGCCCTTGAGGTACAAACATCTACAGAAACAGTGGGTACCCAAGGAACTTCCTTAAATAAACACTGATTTTTTTGTCAACGAGAGGATATATTGCATAACACTATCATCATTACATGGTTTGGGCCTATTTTGAATGGATGACATAAAGGTCTGTCATGACAAAGTTACTGAATTGATGGAGTATGTCAAACCCTATTATAGTTACAAAGATTGGATGCAACTAGTTCGATATACACGAAGTATGCATAGGTATGCACTGTTAGCAAATTATATGCAACTAAAAGATAAGGATCAAAATAAAGGAGTAGATATGTACATTGATAGAAGGCCAAAAGCATCAGGGAATATTGTAGGGTTTATAAATAGTAGATGACCTGGGTCAACAAATAAGCAACCCAATTCCATAATCGAGGTATGCGAGGGAAACCGTGTATTCATATGTTCGATAAAATAAATAACTGTAGGGGAAGAGTTGCTAATCACTTACAATTTGAATCACAAAGATACAAACACAATTACTATGGGGGTGGTACATACTATATACCATTTTACCCAACCTACAATTAGTGACTCCAATATACCATTTTATTATTATTATTTTTTTGTAAGTCTATTGGTTTCATTTCGGTAATGCTTTTCTATATTTAATTTTTGTCACAGCGAGACATTGATTGTAGGGGGAAGGGGTATGTGTAGGATCATGATGGGCCAAAAAATGGTGATATGATGGGTATGTGTAGGGTATCTAGCTGACAACTTTTTTTTTACCCAAAATTGATGAAATGAAAAGGGTTTTTAAAGGAAATTCTCAACTTTCCACCAATATAAATAATGCTTTACTTTGAATTTAATAAATTATTATTATTCATTTTCTATTTGAATTACGACTAAAGTCCTGATTGATAGGCTAAAGGAAAAAATATATAGCTTTCAAACGGTATCACATTTTTTTAATTTAAAACATGTATCACATCCTATGCTTCACATACTATAGGATTAAAAAAGAGAGTTGAATTTCATGAAGTTTTGACCAAGTTAAGGTGGTCAGACATACGAGATTTTATATTTTTTAAAAGTTGTAATAAAAAATTCATAATTAATTATTTACTTGGGAAAAAATTAAAAAAAAAATGCATCACTTCAGTACGTGAATCCTCTACTTATATATAAAATATTATAAAAAAATATTATCATATTATTGTCGCTAGGGTGGTCAGATAGACACGTACTTCTTATTTTTTTCCTAAAATTTAAGTGCTACTACATTGAAATTTCAAATTTTCACCAAATAGATTTTAAAAAATAAAAAATAAACCTAGTAGTTTAGAAACTATATTCAATTTCCTACAAATTCTATTTTTACATATTTTTGAAATAATATACATAACTTATTCAAATTTTTATGTCAAGATGCCTAATTCTTATTTTTCTGATTTTTTTGCCACTTAAGGGCCTATTTTTTCCATGATGATCCTACACATACCCGAAGGCTTTGGACCAGAGCACAAATTGCAATACATCTTTAGGAGCTTCTACCTGACAAGGTTACCTCATTGTAATTAAACAAATTAGATACAAGCAAAAAGTTTTATTATTATGTTTTTTTCATAAGTTTATTGGGTTAATTTCGATAATGTTTTTAATATTCTTGTTGCAGTCAGATGATCGAGGAAAGGCAATAGCAGTAGAGGAAATCATCTGTAGGGAGGTGCAGCCACTATTATGTGTTGATGACATCACATATTCTGCAAACCTTCTGGATATGATAAGGAAGACCCAAAAAATGCAATGAATAAATCCTTCAATTGTTATTCATAGTGCCTCAAACAAATGAGATAAGAGAAAGGGTTAAAATATTGACTGAGAGAGCACGAAACTTGTAAGTAAGTTGTCATGAGATCTTTAATTATAACGTAAGTTCATTCATGGTTTTATATTTTGTACTCTTTTATGTCATGAACTAAAATATATGTTATTTTTATAGGATTTTTTGCATCCTCATGATGCTGCTAGCCATGATCAAGGTACTATAGGTGTTGCTCAGGGAGTAGGGGTTGGTACAAGTGTTGATCTTGATCTTCCTATGCACACATCACATAATCCGACCCCATCATCTGTGCCTATATTCAACTAAAATGTCAGCAACACATAGCATGGAGGCATCAGGTAGTGCACCCTCTAGCAGTGAAGACATGCCAAAACATGTGTCAAGACATGTACCTAGGGATGTAGAGGCCACTAGTACTGGTGATGTTTTAGTAGAATTTCCTATATCTTTCTGTATTACTAGTATGGGAACATTGCCAGTCACATTTTTAGTGACCGAGGATTTCATTCCCATAAAGATAGAGAAGGTTCTAGGTACTTTAAAATGTTTTAATTATTATTATATATAATCTAATTGAAATTTAATTATTGATCACTCTTTTTAGACTAATGATCCCATGATATTTTTGTAGGAAATGATGTTTTTTATAAACATCTAAATGATATTACATTTGAGATCTTCGGGCTCACCATACGTACACGGTGGAATGCCCAAAATCAATATTTAAAAGATGAGTTCATTAACCGTTTAGTTGTGTTGTTCGATAATAACAAATTCAATCAAACCAAGGTCCTTAAGAAAGTTGGTACCTATCGAGAGTATGTGAGGGACCAATATAGGTCATATTTAGAGAAGAAGAAAAAGTGTGAGCGTCCCCCCATGATTCCAGAGAGGAAGTGGAAAGACCTGGTGTCGGATGGAAAGGAGAAGGCTAAAAAGAAAAAAGGAAAGACACCATCGGGCTAAGGAAGGTATGTGATACTATCAACAATGTAATTATATAGTGATTACTCTTTATTTTGACATAATCTAACGTATTTCAAAATTTTCATAAGTTTCCCGACATATTGAAGGAAACAAAGGAAATAATATAAAAACACGGGCAATACAAACTTGGCTTTGGTGGTTATATGAAATTAGCTGCACGAATTGTAAGTATCAATAAATGAAATATTACATCCAAATAATAAATTGCAAACAATTTTGGTTTTATCACACCATAGAAGCAAAATTCATGATCTTATACAAAAATTCAAGGCTCTAAATTCAACAAAGTGCCCACAGAAGAGGACTTGAAGAGTGCCTTACAGCAAGGCTATGGAGCCGTGGCTGAACGCCTAAGACTCTTGACTGGGAAAACACAAGCTTCCACTACATCCAACATGCAGCTAAATAAACTCAATGAAGTTTATTTAAAATTGAATACTTGTGCAATTTATTCAATATTAATTTCCACCATAAAGTAATTATGTTCCTATTTGTTTTAAATAGGCAAGCAATGATAATACTACACATGACATTGAAATGCAACTTGGTGAGGGTGAAGTATAACTTGTAGATGAAGTTCATGGTGTGCATCCCGGTACTAGATGTATTCATGTGCTATACAAAACGCAATATGGATTAATATAGTTAAACATATTTAATTGCAATTGGTGTATTAATTAATGTACAACCTTTCATGTTTCAACTTTAGAGCATGTAGAGTGTGATCAACATGTTGAGAATGATTAGGCTAGAGAAGATTAGTAACATGATGTGGCCCCATCAGGTAAAGAGGACCACTCTAATGTTCTTTTAAACATATTTAATTGCAATTGGTGTATTAATTAATGTAACCTTTTATGTTTCAACTCCACAGGATTTAGAGGGTGTTCAACATGTTGAGCATGAGGCTACAAGACAAGATCAACAACATGACGTGGCCCCATCAGGTAAAGAGCACCACTCTAATGTTCATTTAATTAATGAAATACTTGTAACAATAATAATAAAATATATCAATTTAACATTTCTTTGTTATTACAGCAGACCCCCCTTGTAGCAGTCTCCACATCATGAGTACACGACTAGGCATACATTAAGAACACAAGTAGAGGGCATAACAATTGAAGGGGGGAAAGATGATTTAGAAATGATACTCCACTTCTTTTTTTAGCTACAAAAAAAAAAAACGTGATTGCAATCATATTATGACAACCATGTTTTTGATAATATGTAAAAAATGAAAGAATGAATGTTATATGTTAATGAATGAATGTGAATATGTTAATGAATGAATGTTCTATGTTAATGAATGAATGTTATATGTTATTAATGGATGAAATAATGAATGTTATATGTTATTAATGGATGAATGAATGAATGTTATATGTTATATGTTACGAATCAGCTACTTGTGACAAGGTGTTATTTTCTTCTATCTCGCCTTTTCTCTATAAGAAAGGGGATTCAAATCTGGGTTTGTGAATTGGGATTTTTATCTATGCATGCAAAGAAACTGATGGGCTTTAATGAGGCAAATATATGGAGAGTGTATGACATCAAAGGCTACATGGTTGTTACCTTTCAAACTTTTGATACAATATCAGATGATAATTTCTAATGTTCTAGTTCTTTGAGGGAAGATGTTTGAATGAATAATTTTTTAAAAAAGTTGTAGGGTTTTTTCACAATTTAGATTAACATAGCCCAAAAAACCACAAAAATTTGCGACGAGGTTGTTGTACACGCGATGTAGTTTTCTTCATAACGACAATGATAGTTTGCTCCACCTCGTCAAAAAATGGATGAACATTTGGTGTTTCTTCGACGATTTCAAATGGTTGTTCTGCAACATTTTGTGATTTTTTGCATCGATGGATGGACGAAGTTACATCGATTGTGTGATGAACACTACTAACATTTTATGCGGCACTAAATGATGATGTTGAGTCATGGTTTTGATGTATAAAAATTGGTCATTAAAGTGATGAAAATCCAACAACTAAATTTAAATTAATGTTGCATTGGTAAGTCAACAATATTTTGTTGATATGTCACCAAACATTCATCGAAATTTGTAGTAAAATATAGTAGTGATATGGATTATGCAATTGTAAATACACTTGTTGCAAATAACTTGTTAAAAGAAACATATGGATTATGTAATCATAAATACACTCTCAAAGTTAGGAAAAAATTAGCTGGAAAGGTAAATGAAAGTATTGAATAAATTAAAAACTCTATCCCTTTTCATGCAACAAATCTAACAAAATCCCAAAAATATTTGTTATGAGAATTCTATGATGTGCTAGTAATAAAAAATATGAGGACATACTAGAAAGTATGTAATGAAAAAGGAATATGCTCTAAAAACACTTGGGAAGAAGCAAACCAAAGTGAACAAGATAGATAATGTATTGAATGAAGAGGTCGTTCCTTCTCATGAGAAGTGGAGGAAGGAGCATGCACAGTATGTGCAAGGGGAAAATGACAATGCAGAAGTGGATTAACTCAAAATGTTTTCTATTGCATATGAATTTGTGCAAGCAAAGAAAGAGAGAGATGATTCTATAAGTGGAGTTGAACAAATGAAGCCAAAAATTCTTGAAGTTAGAAATTCCCTGGAATAAATCCAATTGGAAATGGATGATAAGGAAAAGGAAAAACTAGATCTAAGTGCAAAAAAAGAGAATCAATTGGGTGGAGGAAAGAAAGTCTTATTTGAAAAGGAAAACAAGTTCCATAACAAGCTTTCCAAAAGAAATATTTGCATACTCTAATGATAAATACACTACAAAAACAATATTTGGAAATTCTCAAAGTGGAACAAAACAACCAAAGACTAAAATTAACTAATTAGAAAAGAAATTAAAGCACAAGAAGAAGTTGTCATGGTCAAAAGGAGAGGAGCTTAATGTTGTTCAGAGAGAGTTGCAATCTAAAAGATAAGAATTTGATAAAACAAATATAGCAATGGAAGGTGTTGTTGCACAACTGATAAAAGTTTAAGATGCCACAACAATAGCTGCATTGGAGGTTGGTGGAGGATGGAATTTATGTAACACGGTAGTGGATATAGAACAAACATAAAAGCTCCCAATTCAAATAGGACATCTACATACAGGAGTAATGATTATCCCTTTAAACAAAATACAAGCCCATACCATTTCATCAACAACTCAACAATCACTAGCCGAATTGGTGAGCAATGGAAATACAAGGCTACCACTATCTCTTGTTGCATATGAAGATGAAATTGAACTAACTATGCAATTTGTATTTCATAGTGAATGAGTTTGTAGCAATTTAGATGTTGCAAATGGGACATTTTTTGGCCAAGTGGTCTTCTTACTAGCAGAAGTCACAAGCAAGGAGGAAAAAAGGCTACAAATCTACAAGATCGAAGCATCAACAACAAATGAACATCACAATACATGTGTTCCTCAACTTGCTACCCACCAAAAGGAAAGGTAAGATTATAGTTTCATTTTAAATATTAATATTTTCAAAATGTTGGGATTAACATATGAAAGGTAGTGTTGTACATAAGAATAAGAGAGTGGTAGCTAGAATTTTCTACCATAGGCCTTGTACTGGGAGAAGGGAGAAGTCTGTCAACTTCCATCATATTGAATAAATGAGGAGTTTTTTGGAATCTGTGCAAGTTTCATAAAATCATCTATTGACATCCCACACTATTTTTGCAACCTGCAATTATTCAATGCATTTTCTTTTACCATCATATGTTGAAATTGAAACCCAAAATTTGGTCCACCCAAGAGTTATAAATTTTGTAGGTGACTTTCATTAAATTCTTAATGTCTAAATAAATAAGTTTCATTATAACCATACTGTCTATGTATAATTGCATGTTGGAAAACACTATGTTCTATACAACCTACATTCCACATACTCTTCCATAACCTTCTACACACAACAAACCAATTAGTTAATAAGACCTCACCTCCATTTGGTTACTTTTATGTATTTCCCACACTGCAACTCCACCCCAAACTCTACACCCTTTAGCATTCAACAAGAACTGAGAAGTGAGTCATAACTCTGTGTGTTTTCCAACCTACAACTTTTATGTGCATTTTCTATTCCAAGCATAAAAAGATATTCAAATGCAATGTTTTCTCAAACCAAGGGTTGCTATAAAATATGAAGGTGAACTTCAATACATTATTTTTTTATAGTCTATAGAATAGGAATTGAGAAGTGAGTCACAACCCACTATGTTTTTTAGCCTGCAATATGAAGGTGAACTTCAATACATTGTATAGAACAAAAAGTGTTTATTGCAGCAAGATGTTTCATTGTCATATATATTATTTGTGTTTGTACATTTATCAAAAATCCAAAGATACAATTGAAGACCATAGTTGATTAGAATGTATATATTCTTGGAGGTGTGTATGATCTTCTGTAGTGGGATGGGGTATTTGAGATCTAAATCTTAATCAAGCAAGAAAAACCATAAAGCTACTTAAAACCATGGATCAAGATGAGCCTAACATATCCTCCATCTTCCATCTCATACCTCAACATCTTTTTGAATTTCTCCAACTCATACCATTGAAACTTATACCCAACTCATGTCACCCTCCATGTCATCCTTTTCCTCCATTGACAATGGAAACCAAAATGTATTCCATGTTCAACCAACACCTATCCATCCTATTTCACCAAAGTAACACCAAAATTCACCCTAAAAGGAATACAATACCCGATGCAAAATCCTATTTCACAAAATGGTAGTCCTAATCTTCTAGTTCCACCCACTTTTCACCTCATCCATCCCATGTTTATCCACCTCATCCATTTCATGTTTTTCCACTTTCATAACACCTATAGAAAATCAACCATGTAACTCACTTGACCTTGTTGATCCAAAGAATGACATCATGGATCCCCCTTTATGTGAAGATAAAAGTACTCCCTCTCATTATCCCAATCCATCTCATCATTCCATTCCATTTCATGACACCATACCATCTCATGATCCAAGTCTTTCAACTCCATACCATAATCGTAGTCCATAAATTCATTCAATAAAGCTTTCCATCCATTCAATAAATTCAAGACCCCCAAGATATAAGAATTTCCATAAAAACACATGATAATCCTAATCTTTCACAAGATCCCATTCATGAACCACAAACATATAAGCTTGGTTCATCCACATTTATAAAATTCAGTTTTCTCCTACAATACCAAATGCCTTCATGAGTTCCATTTACTTGAACACCCTAATGTTAAAACACATCTAAATTCTTATGGCCTTGGCTACATACCTCCTTCTCAAGACGTTGGTAGCTCTTTCAAACACAAAAGGCCTCCCTTTAGATCAATACATCCACCTCCTCCATCATATTTTCCATCTATTGTTGGCCCCTATCCATCAAACCTTCCATCCATTTTGGGACCATATGTTCCTAATGCATATCCTTACGTTCCCTTTTAAGAAAAACAAAGGCACATACCCTTGAGTTCCTTCCAACACCTTCCACTTCAAAATCCTCTTTTTTCATAAAATCCCTCTATTGCCTATCCAAGCAATTGGGATACCAAACAAGAAATGCATAAGTCAAAGAATCCACAAAAACCTAAATATCATCATGTCTCACTAAGAAGACATGCCAAAATAAAGAAAAATATGCTCCAAAATCAAAAGAAAAACATTTCCAAGAAAATGGAAGGTGCCAATTAAGAAAAAAACAAAAGGCTATAAAGAAAAATCAAAAGTGAAAACAATGTGGTTTCCAAAGAAAACAAAAGAATCTGTGCATTCAAATAAAAAATTAAAATTGGTATTCCCTACTTGATAATAAAAAAGACTCCATTATTCCACCATCATTCATTCCTCCATCTAAGTATATTCCATCTCATATGCCAATTAGAATTCTTTCCTCATCCTCCAAATCCATTTTGGGTCCTTATATGCCCAATTTTATTATCCCAACCCACTCTCAATCCTTCAACTTTCAACACCCTTCAAGGTGTGTTCCAATGTTGTTCTTGCCCACATTCCCTCATAATTAATCCATTCCATACTTTCATCCAACCTTCATCCCTAATTCCATACCTTTAATCCAATCCTTTGCATGAATCCTTAACCCCCTTTTGCCTACCCCTATCCATTCCATTATCTTTACCAATTTTCCTACCAATGTATTTAAGTCGGAACATGTTAGCCATGGTCTATAAGAAAAATTTAGTCAATGGGGTACTATCTTCCACAAAGAGACACTTGATTCCTCAATTCATATCTATACACCTTCATTAATTTCCATTTCCATGCCCATTCATATCCATTCATATCCACTAGCTTTCACATCCATCCATGCAACCTTGCTTTTACAGTTGGGGGTAAGACTTTTCCATTCATACGATAGATTATTGATTACCCTATTTTCACTTATCCATCATATTCCTTCATTTATATTCCATGCTATCCACTTTATCCACCCACCTTCCTTTGATCTTGCATAAATTATTGGGGAAAAATAGCAAGAACAATTATCTAATGCATGCTTTATACCATGTGTGTCTTCCATCCTCCATATCACTTGTCATCTATCTCACATTTCATTTCATATCCATTTATCTTCCATATCCATGTCATACCTCTTAGCATTGGGGCATGTTATTAATTTGTCATGCCATCTTTGGAGTCCTCCATAGGTCCTCTATTTATCCTTTGTATAAGAGAAAACATTTTGGGTTCCTTTTTCATTGGTTCCCTCCGCCCATAGCATTCCATATTGATACATCTATCTCCATCCTCCATATAGGGTGTATCCTTACATGTCCTATCATTAACCCATATCATTCATCCTTATGCATCCATATTTCCTTTAGTTTTCACCTTGACTAAGGTATAAGATCTTGTTTATCATTATCATTTAAATTGTTATTTATCATTGTGTTATCATTGTTATGAGCAACACATTTAAAAAAACCTTAAACTCTTTAACATTCTAAAACATTGGCTTTAGTGAGTCACAACCCACTATGTTTTCCATCCTGCAACTATTTTCTGCACTGGTCCTTATCATATGCATTAACATTTGAATTTTTCATTATCATGATCTTGCATATTTATCATTATCATATTGCATTCGGGTATGTGCAGGATCATGATGGGCCAAAAAGTGGCAATATGATGGTATGTGGCTAACAAATTTTTTTTTACCCAAAATTGATGAAATGAAAATGGTTTTAAAGGAGATTCTCAGCTTTCCACCAATATAAATTATGCTTTACTTTGAATTTAATAAGTAATTATTTTTCATTTTCTATTCAAATTATGACTAAAGTCCTTATTGATAGACTGATTGAAAAACATCTATAGCTTTCAAACTGTATCACATTTTTTGAATCCAAAACATGCATCACATTCTATGCTTCACATACTATAGGATTAAAAAAGAAAAATTAAATTTCATGAAATTTTGACCAAGTTAAGGTGGTGGACATACTTTTTTATATTTTTTAAAAGTTGTAATAAAAAATTGATAATTAATTATTTACTTGGAAAAAATTACAAAAAATATGCATCACATCGGGACATGAGTCCTCTACTTATATCTAAAATCTTATAAAAAAAAATATTATCATTTTATTGTGGTTAGGGTGGTCGATAGACACCTACTTATTTTTCCCCAAATTTAAGTACTATTGCATTGAAATTTCAAATTTTCACCAAATAGATTTTTTTTAAACAAACCTAGTAGTTTAGAAACTACATTCAATTTTCTATAGATTCTATTCTTACATATTTTTGAAATAATATAGATAACTTATTCAAATTTTACGTCAAGTTTCCTAACTCTTTTTTTCTATTTTTGCCACTTAAGGGTCTTTTTTCCATGATGATCCCAGACATACCCATTCATTACAACTTTTTCTTTTATCTTAATTCTTTTCTCTTTTTTTCATCAATATCATTATATTTTTTTCTTCCTGGCTTCACATTTTAAGGAAGCTTGAGGATCTCTCACATCTTGTTGTGTACAAAGGAGAGTAAGGGACAATTGGGAATGAGTCTTTCTTATGTGTGTGTATCGATTCAATCCATCCTATGATGATTACAAAATCATAACCAATAACAAATGGGGATTTTTTCCACCCATGATGAAAAAAATGATCACCTCATAGCCTTTCCATCCCATTCATTTCCATATCCAATTCTATATATCCTTTTCTCCCATATCAACATATTCCATAAGCCATTTATATGCTTTTTTTTCTTTGCATCTAAACAATCCACTTTCTTGCATCCACCTAGGTCATTCATATATCTAAATCTTGTATATCATTCTATCTAACAATTAAAAAGATCACTCCATAGCCTTTCCATTCCATTCACTTCCATATCCATACTCTTTCTATATCCTTTCTCCCATATCAAATAATTTCATAAGCCATTTATATTTTTTTGCTTGCATCTAATCAATGTGTGACATTCCTTTCTTCTTGCATTGACCTAGGTCATTCATATTTCTAAATCTTGCATATAATTATATATCTACAAATCAAACATACCTTCTTGTATCATATCGAGATTGACACCATACCATGTCAAGATTAATATCAAGGAAATATCAAGGTTACTATATAATCAAAGTATGAGGGAAACAACCATATCTAGAGTCCATGTTAAAGGAGAGTTTGTTACATTTCATGCATGTAGTATCTATACCTCTTAGACACAATTTAGGTTTACAATCAATGCTTACAGATCTCACATGTTAACATGTTCATACGTAGTTTGAAATATGTCCTTCTTTCTTGAAAAGTGTTATAAAATTGTTCTCATTGTTGTGATTGACAAACGTATATCTAATCCCAACCATAGAAGAGCATATAGAAAGTATTTTTGACTAAGTTGGAAGGTTGAAAATTAGGCCAACCTCCTTCACATGCCAAAGAAGCTTCCTTGTTTGACTTAGTTTCTTACACTGATTGAAATGTGCTCTAGTTTGTTTGACTTAGTTTCTCAGTTGTTGGGGGTCCTATATCTAATCCCAACCATAGAAGAGCATATAGAAAGTATTTTTGACTAAGTTGGAAGGTTGAAAATTAGGCCAACCTCCTTCACATGCCAAAGAAGCTTCCTTGTTTGACTTAGTTTCTTACACTGATTGAAATGTGCTCTAGTTGGTGATGAGGCTTCTAGATTTGTGGAAGAAGTTGAATTTTCCCTAGATGCTTCTACATTTCTCTTAGAAAGCTCAAACTTCTCATTGATGTCCCAACTATTACCAAACTGCCTTGACTATTCCATAATCTGCTCCAACATGCTTTCCAGATGCTCTTGACTGATCATTATTTTTTCAAACTATTGGTACATGATAATGGAGCATGTTTCCTATCTTTCTCTTCCATATGGCATAGATAAATCCTTCTATTTATGATCATTCTTCTTTTTTTTAGCATAAGTTGCTACCCTAACCTTCATAGCAAATATGTTGACTGTGATTAGGTCTATAGAACACTTTTAAAAATGATCATCCCTCTTTCAAGGTCTTAGGGCTGACATATAAGTCATCTCTTCTCATTGTCAAGACACCTTAATTGCCACCAATAGTGACTATCTACTTTGTCTATTAGAGAGTTAACAATTGTATTATTGACATGATTAACACCTTCACAACTTATTGGTCATTAACTTTTAGATTCTACCATATTTGGGTATTTCCTTGAACTATCTTCAAATTTGATGCATGACTACAACCCTTTGTGGAATTCCATCAAATAGACCACATGCCTTATGTATACTTCAACATTTTTCATACATGTCTAAGTTGATGTTGTTTGTCATTGATGTCAAAGGTAAATGGAGCTAGTAATGCAAAAGGTGTTTGATTCCAACTACATGCAGAGTGAGTTGCTTCATTATGTTGTCATGGACTGGTTTCAATGAGATTATTCATTCATTTGGTGATCTACAACCAAAGTGGTTGTTTATATTCATGTCAAAGTCCTTGTTGTTCATTCATTACTTGTTCACATGGTGTTGATGCAAAATATATTGATAGTTTTTGTAAAATTTTGACATAGTTGTTTCATGACAAAGTCAAAGGTATTGAACAAGTACTCATTGCACATTCATCATTCACATTTTATTCTTGATGGCTAATACATTTTGATGTTGTGACTCAAAGGAATTTAGTGGATAGGTTTTTGGCATAAAGATATTATTGGTGTTTGTTGATGAGATCTTCATGCTTCTACAAGGATCTAAACAAATGTCAAAAGCATAATATTTTGCATCAAAGGAATATGGTTAGAATCAAAGATTATAGATCAATTACATGTTTCAAGCCCATTTATTTTTTTTGAAGTTTTTTTGGGTTCTTTCATTGCTTGCAAGTTTTTTATTAAACCCTAAATAAGGTTCATTATGAAAAGTCTATAAAAGGTTTATTTTTTGTTATATTTGGTTGGTGACTTACTGTAACCAGTGGAAAGGCACTTTAGTTGTGTCTTGATGGTTTTAAACTCATTAGCAACCGGCCCTACTCCTTTGCTTAACCGGATTAGCAAGTCAATATCTTAAGTAATACCAGCCCTACTACTCATTCCAATCATCTACCAACGCACTTGTAAATGCAACCTTTGATCAAATTCAATTTTACATAGTGATTTGATGGATGTTCATGGCCATTTTACTATCATATGTCTTTGTCTTATGACTGCTCATCCCCATTTCATTTTCCCTAAGGTTATCTGTCATTTAAAAAACCTCTCTATATGCTTCATGACGTTGTTCTTCTCAAAACCATTGTTTTATCTCTATGTTGCAAAACTCCTCTATCTCCTTCCTTCTTTATACTCTATCATTTCACTCTTGAGCATTGTGTTAGAAAAACAAGGATAGACAACTGAGAGGGGGGTGGGTGAATCAGTTGTCACAGAATAATAAACTTTTCAAAATTTACTTAATCTCAGATCTAATGAATAAGAAATTAACCATAAATAATTAACACATTAGAGAGATAGAGAACACCAAGATTTTTTACGTGGAAACCTTGTTAAGGGACATACCATGGTGGATGTTAGTCCATAAGACTATACCCTGTTAAAATTATAATGAAATCAATAAATGGGAATGCACATGCATTTAGGCATGCTGCCTAGAGCTCATTACTCAATTACTGAAGGGGATCAATACCCAAAAATATAGAGTAGGATTAAAATCTGGAGGGTATGAACTAAGAAAATAGCTTCTGCACAAGCTTTATTATAGTTCCAATTAAGCACAAGAAACTCCTTCACAAAATGCTTCACACTTTGCTTGATCTTTTTCACACTCTGGTCTGCAATTGAATGATATTCACACATACACACATAAGAGAACACAAAGCACCTTTCCCACACACTACACCAATGAAACAATCACTCTTAT
Source organism: Sequoia sempervirens (assembly GCA_007258455.2). NCBI lineage: Eukaryota > Viridiplantae > Streptophyta > Pinopsida > Cupressales > Cupressaceae > Sequoia > Sequoia sempervirens. Next base: position 853,734,234 of record VDFB02281492.1, on the reverse strand, counting down.
ATATCTGCTACATGAGATTTCGTCAATAACTTAGTCGGCAGGAACATAAAACATATTTTCAATGTCAGCCCAATTTTACAAATAAATTTTTAATGTGAATCCACCAAGGTCAGACACAACATAGTGGGGACCCAAATTAACAAATCCAACACAAAAAGAATGCAATTAATTTCACCTCAAAGATCCACAACACACTACCACCAACATGTTGACCAAGAACAAGAAAAACAAAAATATGCAAGAAAAGATCTTCGACCATGAGCACACCAATCAATGCGGATGTACCACAAAGATAGAGCATGATCTAGAAACATCGAAGAGCACCAAGAAACAACAAAGAGACATCCACAACAACTGAGATTTCCAGAATCACACAAACTTCACTCAGGAACATTGATAGATGCAGAAATACTATCAGACCACAACATAATCAAATCTATATGTGAACCTCTGAAACTTTCAATATATGATCTAGATACACTCAATAATAAACCCTTTAGTCCACAACAACTAAACTTCAATGTAAATAACAAGACGCCTTCATGACTTTTACAGTTCCAATGGGAACCTAGAACACCTTCTTTTACAAATCTCTCAATATCCTCAACATATACAACCTCTAATACACCAAATGCTAATAATGTTGACATCAATGACAACCACATATCCACAATATCCAACAATATCCCCCTTTGGCATTGATGGAAACACATGATGTGAAAAATACCATCAACCCAACACACTCACTTTCCCTTTGGTTCTGACTCTTCTCCTTAATTTTTGTTTGACCCTTAAAAGGATTTTTCACATTGCACTTCTCCCCCTTTGAAATCAATGGAAAAGGTAACCATGACCTTTCCATATACATGCTTTGATCCACATATTTTCACATTTGACTACTCCCCTTGAGTATTAGCCATGAAAACATCAGTCTAGATCAAAATATAGCAATGTAGCTCACAGATTGATGCAAGTAAATGAATCTCTTAGTTCTTATCAAGAAGGGTAACTACCCCTAGCATTCCTCTGAGATACTCAAAAGTGTCCTTTGGAAATATTTTAGTAAAGATGTCTACAATCTATTCTTTGGTAGGCACATACTCCAATCTGACTTCTTTCTAATTCACTTTCTCCCTTAAGAAGTGAAACTTGATTGATATATGTTTAGTATTAGAGTGCAACACCAGATTCTTTGAAATATTTATTGCACTTGGATTGTCACAGTATATGGCAACAGGTTCTTTATATACCACTCTGATATCTTTCATCATCTGTTTCATCCATATCACTTGAGTACAATTTTTTTTAGCAACAATATATTATACTTTAGCAATAGATAGAGAAATGGAATTTTGCTTCTTGCTCAACCAGGATACCAATTTCTTCCCTAGGAAGAAAGCACCACCACTAGTAATTTTCCTATCATCTACATCTCTGACCCAATCTGCATCAGTATATGCACTCAAAGTGAGAACATCATCCTTTGGATACCAAAGTCCAAAGTCAACTATTCCTTTCAGATATATGAAGATTCTCTTAACAACAATCACATGTGATTCTTTTGGATCATCCTGCAATCTGGCAACCATACATACAACATTCATAATATCAAGTCTATTCTGGGTTAAATAAAGCAATCCACCGATCATTGACCTATATCTATTTTGATTTTCCTTAGAATAATCATCATTATGTGTTAGCTTACATTCGGTCACCATGGGAGTACCAATAGGCTTTGAATATTCCATCCTAAATTTTTTCAGTAGCTCTCTCACATATTTGGATTGAGATATGAATATCCCCTTGTCTAATTGAGTGACTTGCAATCCTAGAAAGAACTTCATTTCTCCAATCATACTCATCTCAAATTCATCCTTCATCTCATCAGCAAAATTCATACATAGATTGTCATCACCTCCAAAAATGATGTCATCAACAAAGAATTTTGTAATTAACTCTTTATCATGATCCAATTTGAAATATAAGTTGCTATCAATAATACCTTTAGTGAATCCAAGCTTCAGTAGGTATTTGTCCAATCTAGCATACCAGGCTCTAAGGGCTTGCTTAAGTCCATATAGAGCTTTCTTCAGGTGGAAAACCCTATCTTCCTTGTTAGTTAGTTGAAATCCATCTGATTGTTGAATGCATACTTCTTCTTCTAGTTCTCCATTTAGAAATGTTGACTTCACATCCATCTGATAGACTTTATAGTCCTTGTATGCAACATAAGCAAGAAATAATCTAATAGCTTCAATTCTGGAAACAGGGGAAAAAGTTTCTTCAAAATCAACACCTTCCATCTAAGAATACCCTTTACATACTAGTCTTGCTTTATTCTAGAACACTTCACCTTGTTCATTCAACTTGTTCCGAAACACCCATTTAGTACCAATCACATTTTTTCCTTTAGGTTTGGGAACCAGTATCCACATGTCATTCTTTTCAATTTGTGTCAGCTCTTCCTTCATAGCTTCCATCCAATGTTCATCTTGGTAGGATTTAGTGACATTTTTGGGTTCAATATTAGAAATTGAGAAGTACTCTTTTACAATATTTCTTCTATTTTGCACTCCTTTATTCTCATCTCCTATAATTTGGCTTTACATACCTTGGAGTTTTTTATTTTTCTTAAACTTCTAATTCTTTTGATCTTTCTTCTACACTTGCACTTGTCTTTGCCTCTTGACTACCTTGATTTACCAGAACAAATTAAGGTTGCTTTATCAGAACAACTGGAACATATGAAACATATGGCACAATTTCAAGTTGATTATGTGACTGAACATTTTTCCCTTTGTTTGTATTGTCTTCATCTAAATCATATCCACAATATCTAGATGATTTGACAAAGTCCTCATCAACTTTGACATTTGCACTCTCAACTATCTTTCTCAGTCTTCTGTTATAGCATTGGTAGGCCTTGCTTTTAGTAGAGTAACCTAAAAATATTCCTTCATTGTTTCTTGCATCAAATTTTCCTATATCATCATCTCTTTTGATATAACATTTACTTCCAAAGATCTTGAAATATTTATCAATAGGCTTGTAACCAAACCATAGCTCAAAAGGGGTCTTACTAGAATTACCATTAACATTTACCTAGTTTAAAGTGTACACAATAGTGCTTACAACTTCACTCCAATAGCTTTGGGGGACATTTCCTTCTATCATCATTGTTCTAGTAGCAGCCAAAATTGTTCCATTCTTTGTTTTTGCAACTCCATTTTATTGAGGGGTTTGGGGAGCAAATAATTGTCTTATGATTCTATGTTCTTCACAAAAAGTGTTGAACTCCCTAGAGATGAACTCACCACCTCTGTCAAATCTTAGACACTTGATTTTCAGACCTTTCTCATTTTCTACCATAGCCTTGAAACTTTTGAACTTTTCCAATGCTTCACATTTTTCTCTTAAGAAGGAAACCCATATCATTCTAGAGTAATAATCAATGATCAACATAAAGTACCTTTCTCCATGAATACTTCTGACTCTGGAGGGACCACAAAGGTTAGAATGTAGCAGCTACAACAAGTCATTTGAATGAAACTATTTTCTCCAGAAGGAGACTCTAGTTTGTTTACCCATCTGACATTCCCTACAAATTGTGTTAGTAGGCTTCACTAACTTAGGTAGATCTCTTACTGCTTGAGTGGAACTTACCTTGACAATGTTATCAAAATTTACATGACACAACCTCCTATGCCATAGCCAACTTTCATCTACTTCAGCAATTAAACAACTCCCACTAGTAGTATTTAGGTGAAAAATATTACCTTTTGTCTATTTACCTATAACAATCATACTTCCAGAAATTCCACGTATCTTGCATCTTCCATCTTTGAATTGTAGATCATAGCCTTTTCCCACCATCTGCACAACACTCAAAAGATTGTTCTTGAAGCCTTCAACATAAATAAGATCATCATTTTTATCCTTACCACCAAGACAAATAGAACCTCTACCACAAATCACACCAACATTGTTGTCTCCAAATCTTACAACACCACCATCTTAATTCTCTAAACTTACAAATTTGTTTTTGTCTCCAGTCATATGATGTGACCATCCACTATCAATAACCCACTCATCCTTTTTTTCAACTCAGACTACAAGATCTTTCTCATCTTTAGTAGATTTAGTAACCATAGGACTATTTTCAATGGTAGCAATGAAAACCCATTCATCTTCATTTCCATTATCCTTATCAGATTCATCATCAATCACTCCTTCAACAAAGTAACATTTCTTTTGGAATCTAAACTTGTTAGGCTTAGTGATAGGAACTCTTTCAAGACATCTTGATGCAAAATGACCTATTTTACTGCATGAAAAACATTTAATAGGTAACACGAGCCTTCATACTTACCTTTTCCTATGCAACCTTTCTTTAGAATTAGGGATTCCAATTCTTCCACCTATCTATCTTTATCTTCAACCTATTTCAGTTCTTCATCATACTTGGATATCTTTTTGGAAGATTCTCTCAGACCATATCTTTGCTTGTTACTTCCAGATACAGTAGCCTTGATTGTTGATTTAGTTTTCAGAACAAATTCACCAAATTCACTTAATTCAAAAGTAGAAAACTTACCAACCAATGTGTCTCTTGACATCTTTGTTACCAATTTGAGCTCTTCAATGGTGTGGGCCTTTACTTTGTAGGAGGGAGGCAAGGATATGAGTATCTTAGCCAAAATTTCATCCTCATCTAGAGAACCACTGGCACATGTAATACCCATCACTATTTCATTTACTCTTTACATAAAAGAAGTGATATTTTCATCTTCACCCATCTTCAAATTCTCATACTTTCCTTTTAAACTCTGTAGATTAGCCATCTTCACCTGTACATATCCTTCATACAAAGTTTCCAGCTTTGTCTAAATCTCATGAGGTGTCTGTAGTCCTACCACATTATCCATCTCCAAATCTATCAGAGCACTCACCAAAGCTTCAATAGCCCTAATATTGTTTTCAACATCTTTGATCTCATCGGTAGTGGAGGGACCATTCTGAGGAATAACATATGGATCTTTTGTAATCTTCCAGTAGGCTTCATGAATACACCATAGGTGACATTGCATCCTAACTTTCTACAGTGAGTAGTTAGTTCCATCAAATCTTGGACTGTCCTTCTTGAATGTTACCATCTTGGATCACCTCAAGCTTTTAGAATTCTTCAGAGGAACATGCTCTAATACCAATTGTTAGAAAAACAAGGACAAAAAATTGAGGTGGGGGGGTGAATCATTTTTCACAAAATAATAAAATTTTCAAACTTTACTTAATCTCAAATTTGATGAATAAGAAATTAACCATAAATAATTAACACATCAGAGAGACAGAGAACACCAAGATTTTTCACATGGAAACCCTGTTAGGGGAAAAACCACGGTGGATGTTAGTCCACAAGACTATACCCTATTAAAAGTATAACAAAATCAATAAAGGGGAATGCACATGCATTCATGCACACTGCCTAGAGCTCACTGCTCAATTACAAAAGGGGCTTACTGCCCAACAATAAAGAGAAGGATTAAAATATGTAGGGTATGAACTGGGAAAAGAGCTTCTGCACAAGCCTCATTACAGTTCCAATTAAGCGCAAAAAACTCCTTCACAAACTGCTTCACACTTTGCTCAATCTTCTTCACACTTTACTCTGCAATCGAATGATATTTGCACATACACATGTATAAGAGCACATGAAGCACCTTTCCCACACACTACACCAATGAAATAATCGCTCTTATATATCCGCTACATGAGATTTCATCAATGACTTTGTCAGCCAGGAACATAAAACATATTTTCAATGTCGGGCCAATTTTACAAATAAATTTTTAATTTGAATCCACCAAGGTTGGCCACAGCATAGTGGGGACCCAAATTAACAAATCCAACACAAAAATACTACAATTAATTTCACCTCGAAGATCCACAACATGCTACCACCAACATGTCGACCAAGAACAAGAAAAATGAACATACACAAGAAAAAATCTTCAACCACGAGCACACCGATCAATGTGGATGTACCACAAAGATAGAGCAAGCTCTAGAAAAATCCAAGAGCACCAAGAAACAATAGAGAGACATCCACAACAACTGAGATTTCCAAAATCACACAAAATTCACTCAGGAACATTGACTAAGACAACATAAATACTATCAGACCACAACATGATCAAATCTATACACGAACCTCTAAAAATTTTGGTAGATGATCTAGATACACTCAAGAATAAACCCTTTACTCCACAACAACTAAACTTTAACGTAAAGAACAAGATTCCTTCATGACTTGCACAGTTCCACTGGGAACCTGGAACACTTTATTTTACAATTTTCTCAATATCCTCAACATATACAACCTCTAATACACCAAATGCTAATAGTGTTGACATCAATGACAACCACATATCCACAATATCCAACACATTGGAATACCTATTCATTCATACCATTGTATCATATCACTCCTTTGTATTTCTTCCTATTTGGATTTCAACATTTCCCATGACATGTAATCTTTGATAGTTGAATGATTATCCTTGACCATAGTGGTAATCCTTTTGGAATGATTTTCGCATGCTTACATTTAATTTTTTCCTTTTTTATCCTTGAGAATGGTTAAATTTGTGTTGATTTTGATAGCCAACCATTATGGTTTTGTTGTCTCTTAACTATTCTTTGAAAAACTCACCTAACACCTTCTAAAACTCTACCCTAGCTTCCTTTGTAGGGACTAACAATGTCATTATTTAACTGCTACTACTGTTATTATAGAAAAACTACCTTTTTCAAAAGTCATATGATGCCATTATCATAGTTTTGACTTTCCATTTTCATACTTTGATATTGCATAGTTATTTACTCTTTTCATCTCATTGACATACACCTTTGATGATGGAGAGTGCTTCTCATGACTATCCTTAAGGTTGTTACTCCATCAAGCACTTCTTTTTGTTATGCTCACCTTTAGGATAATACTATCTTTGACTTTATTATCTAATAAAATTTTGGGATTTTGACTTCCATAATGAATTCATTGATAGGACTACCCCTGGAAGCAAGGTATGTCCTCTTTTCAAGGTTGTCATCATAAGGGATTGTCATAGATTGTCAAAGGTGTCCTTTAATAACTTTTTCCTTTGTGTCCTTATGATGACTATTCATTACATACCACTTTCATAGGTCTACTCCACCTTCTACTTCACCAAAAATCTTGGATGCATCATGAATTTATCACTATCCACGATTGATTCATGCCCCTTCTCATATTCTAGATTGTTGTTACAACCATCTCTCTATAACCTATTGAAGTAATCAATGGTTTTTAGTTTGTGTATCTTCATATGCTTGTCCAAAAGTCTCAATATCAGTAATATAGGCTTCTCCTTATTCACTTTTATCCTTCAAATCTTTGGCAGCTACCCATTATCATGATGACTACTCTATTCTTGAGTGTAATTAAATTTCCTTTTAAGGGGTACCTGATTGAGTTCATGTGATTGGATTTTTTTACTATCATTAATAATTTTACTATGTTCAATATTTTATAGTTATTCTTTGATACATTTTTTCCAAGCATCCATAGCTTGTTTAAAAGCACCTATTTTAGGCTTTTAGCCATAGTAGCAAGGCACTAAATTGTTTGATTAAATGATTTTGTAGAAATGTATGAAAGATGTGGTAGCATTGATAAGGCAATGAACTATTTCATAAAATTCCTCAAAGAAATGTGGTCTCATGGTGATGGAATTCCATGATAATCCATATAACAGAAAGGTAGCAATAAGGATTTTCATGACATTCCACCACCACATGACCACATTTCTTTTAGGAATTTTATCAAATGGTTCACTTCCTTATCTATGTTGTTGCTTACTATTATGCTTTGATAGATTTTATGCAAGAATGCGTAGCTTGTTCAAAAGAACCTATTTTAAAATGTGTAGCTTGTTCAAAAGAACCTGTTTTAGGCTTTTAACCATAATAGCAAGGCAGTAAAATGTTTGATAAAATGCTTTGGTAGACATGTTTGAAAAATGTGGTAGCATAGTGAACTATTTGATAAAATTCTTTGGTAGACATGTATGAAAAATGTGGTAATATAGTGAGATTTTTGATAAAATTCCTCAAAGAAATGTGGACTTGTGGTGATGGAATTTTATGAAAATTCATATTGTAATAGCTGCAATATGGATTTTCATGGCATTCCGTCACCACAAGACCACATTTCTTTGAGGCATTTTATCAAGCAATTCACTATGCTACCACATTTTTCATACATGTCTACCAAATCATTTTATCAAATAGTTCACTACCTTATTTCTATGGCTAAAATCCCAAAATAGTTTCTTTTGAACAAGCTATGCATTCTTGCAAAAAATCTATCAAAGAATAATAGTAAATATGGATTGTCATGGCATTCCAACACCATGGTGAAATAGTAAATATGGATGGTCATGGCATCCCAACACCATGGTCTTGGAATGCCATGAAAAGTAATATACAAGCAATATAAATAGTTCAATGCCTAGTCTATGGCTTGTCATGGCATTCCAATCACCATGGTGTTGCAATTCCATACAATCCATATTTACTATTATGCTTCGATAGTAAACAACCAATGTTTTCCAACAAGCATATACATGCACAATATGAAATTGCAAGTTGGAAAACATAGTGCGAGTTGATTATATGTCTTCCAAAACACAATGGAAACCCATAGATAAGCAATCATACATAGAAAAAACCCATTGCCTTGTCTATGGCTTTTCATGGCATTCCAACTCACATTGTGTTGGAATTCCATGACAATCCAAATTTACTATTATTATTTGATAGTAAACACACAATGTTTTCCAAAAACCATATAAATGCATAGTGTGATTTCAAGTTAGAAAATGCAGTGTGAGGTGAGTCTATGTCTACTGAAACATAATGACATGCCATAGATAAGCAATCATACACAGAAACAATTCATTGCTTTGTCTATGGCTTGCCATGTCATTCCAATCACCATGGTTTTGGAATGTCATGGCAATCCAAATTCACTATGCTTTGATAGTAAACACATAATGTTTTCCAACAACCATATATATGCATTGTATGATTGCAAGTTGGAAAAATAGTGTGAGGTGAGTATATGTCCACCAAAACACAATGTCAATCCATAGATAAGCAATCATACTTACAAATAGTTCATTTCCTTTTCTATGGCTTGTCATGGCATTCCAATCACCATGAGACCACATTTCTTTGAGGAATTTTTCAAACTATTCATTGTCTTGTCTATGTTGTTGCTTACTATTATGCTTACTAATATGATTTCATAGACAAGGTAGTGAAATGTTTGAAAAAATACCTCAAACAAATGTGGTCTCTTGGAATTCTATGAAAAAAAATACAATTGGAAGTTGCAATTATCACTCTAGTATGAATGAATTAATATCTTTGAAAATAGTGTTTGGTTGTATAGGCAGAGTTCCCTATAGTTGTGGGTATAGTTTCAGAATATATTGTTGATACATCTACTGAAGATGACAATATATATTTGTGAGCCAAACTACATTTCTTGTTAAATAGGGTGTTTCCCATTTTTTAACAAAATTTGGTTAGGGGGTCTCCATTTATAAATATCACTCTAATTATCATCATATATCTGCAATTATCACTCTAACTATCTACAATTATTTTGGAAAAAATGGCGGGAGATGAGTATATCTGCCAAAACATAGTGGTAAGCCATATATAAGCAATCATAAATAGAAACAGTTCATTCCCTTGTCTATGGCTTGGCATGGCATTCCATTCACCATGAGACCCCATTTCTTTCAGTCATTTTTTCAAATAGTTCACTACCTTGTCTATGTTGTTGCTTACTATTATGCTTTCATAGACAAGGTAGTGAACAGTTTGAAAAAATACCTCAAACAAATGTGGTATCATGGAATGCCATGACAAAAAAATGCAATTGGCAACTACAATTATCACTCTAGAATGAAGAAATTAATATATTTGAGAATAGTACTCGGTTGCATAGATGGAGATCCCTATAGTTGTGGGTATAGTTATTACCTATGCAATGTGAAGTAACTACATAACTAATTTTAGGTTGACTATGTTAAAAAACTATATTGTAATTTAAATTTTTGCATCTATCTATCAACATCTACTTATTAGTTATGCAATGTGAAGTAATGCTTTCAATTTGAGAGATGTGCAATGCAATGAAATGGAAAACATTGGGTGTTTATAAAACTGCAACCTGCATCACAACATACCCAAACCCTCGTGGTTTTTAAGCTTGCATGTGTACATGTGCATTAGAAATAGAAAGAACACTGATTTTTCACCATTATCACCAATAATGAGTAAACTTGTTGAAAGTGGTGAAACACAGAGTGTTAATGGTTCTTGGGAAAAAATGGGTGTTTATAAATGGTGCCTTTCATTACATTCATAAGGTCTAAATAACAAAATATTTTAAAGACATTCATATTTTTTTGTAAAATTCTAAGATGCAAAACACCGGGTTTTACAAAACCTGCAACCCACTTAAAGTTTGAAAACAATTTACAAACAAAAACCCTCATAATTTTTTAAAACCCTTTACAAATAACAACCCAAATGATTAGAAACCCCTCAACTCACTTTAGATGTTTTGTTAGTCCCCCCTTGCTCTCCAACCTTTCACTTGCAACTCCACTCTCCAACCTTTCCAACCTTTCACTTTCAATTTGCAGAATGAAAGACTAAAAAACACAGTGTTAAAGGTTGTTGGAAAATAATGGGTGTTTATAAAACAGTTTGCATTTCATTACATCCCTATGGTTTTCATAACAAAAGATTTTGAAGACATTTATACTGTTTTCTAAGATTCCAAGTTCTCAAAACATTGAGAAACCTACAACCCACAACAACAACACACCTATGTACATACAAAAATGCATGAAACCATACATAAAAATATACAAAATGGCACCTATCTACATATAGTCGATTACAAACCCCTCACCTCAAGTCGATTGGTCATCTCCCCCACCAACAATGTGCCCTTGCTCTCCAACGTTTCACTTTCAACCTGTAGAATGAGAAAACACAAAAAATATAGTGTTTTCTAAGAAGATATACTTGTTACAATTTAGAACACATGTCTTAATCACATCAATGCCTTTCTCGCCTGCAAGTAATGGATAGCTTCTCGCACAAGGAAAAAAATCATCGAGATAATTTGGTGATGGGACACCTCCTCGCTTTCCTCATCATGATGTTTCCTTCCGTCTGTTGGTTCCATCACTTTTATCATCCATCTAGCGCACCCCACACTACACCATCTCATCATGTTATGTATGTTTCCATGTATGTTGTTATGTATTTTTTAATGCATTTTTGTAAGCACATGGGTGTGTTTTGTCTAGAGATTAGCCGCGTCCCAAAATAACAACACTATTTGTTCTTGATGAGTCATTAAAACTCATGAATAGTGAACAATGTACTTTACACATGGCTACTTTTTACGATCTCACATTCTAGATAACTTCAATTGTCTTGAGCTTATGACATGAAGCTTGTGCGTGATACAATAAAAATATGGACTTTTCCACCACCAAGGAAAGGTTTATGAAATTCAAAAAGGTTCATACATTGACACCTAAGGACATTTTAACACTATCTTGAGTTCACATGTGAGCCCTTGATTTGAGCTTGTAAGATAATAAATAGGGGCCACAAACTAGTCATGACTCGATACCCTTATGACAAGTGTAATCATTTCACAGACTAAATTAAATGTTGAGAATGAGGTTGTGGTAAAGTAAATTTGCATGCTAGAACATAATGATGATATATGAGTCTTATATGGACTAGTATATATATATTTAACATAATCTCTATATAATAAGCTGAGAGATATTTTTTAAATTGTATTATTATAATATAATAAATATCTATTTTTGGAAAATTTAAAAATCTAATAAATTAAGAAATAACAAATCTTGTAATAAGAATAATTTAACAATAAAAATAATATAATATTATAACAATATCATATAATAATGCTAATATTAATAATATAATATTAAAATAATAATAATATTTAAAAAAAAATACTACAATAATAAAAAATATAATGATAATAAATATATAAGTTAAAAATAAAAATACAATATACTATTATAATATAATACAATAATTATATTAGTATAATAGAATAATAGTAAATATATTAATATCATCATATAATAAAATAAATATTATTATATATATAATGTTGCAAAGCGAGGTAGTAGTGGAAAATAAAAACTCATTGCATGGATAATATTTTAATATTTGTGTGAGGATGTGTTTAGCAACACAGACACAAATGTGGATGACTATTGTGAAAAACATGGAAATTTAATAAATATCAAACCCGCCACCTCCATAGCGTCCGTGAACATCATTGAATTGACTGAACAGTAAAATGAGATTTATGGAGTTTTGATGTACATGCATAAAATGAGATTGTAGAAAACGCCTCTTGGCTTAATTACGGTGGGAACAAAAATTTGAATTAGTGAGCAAGGCATTTAAGTGATTATCTTGGAGGAGCAAGTCGCTAGGTTGAAAGTGAGAGTCACCTCATTAACATAAAGGCTTTAATGAGGCACTTAAGATATTGTAAAGAGGCTAAGGACGTCACTTTCAAATTAGAACAAAAAAGTGATGAACTTAGGGCATGGGCTATAGGACGTAAAACCCTAGGGTTTTAGACTGGGGAAATTTATTGAAAAAACCATAGCAAATAGAAAATCCCTAACACTACATTTGATATATTATCTCAATTATTATGAACATATGTTATGTTTTGAACATTGTTGTGATTGTAGAGTGGAATCACTAGTTTATGTTCTGTATTCAATTTTTGTAGAGTTAAAACTCACTATGTGTGTTTGTGTTATGTATTCAAATTGATTTTAGGAATGAAACAATGTCACTCTCATTCTAATCTCATTGTTAATGAGAGAATGGGATTGTGGACTTGTGCTTGATCTTTATTGTAATGAACATTAGTTCTTCTAATCAAGATAACAAAAAACTCTCTAAAAAACACCATATAATTTTTTATGAACAAAATACAGTAAATAAAAAATATATATATTTTTTGAAATGAATATAAAGCATATTAAGAATTTCATTACATCAACAAAACATAGTTATTTTCATCAAGTACCACAAAATATAGAGAATGGATCAACAATTTAGTTTAAAAGTATGCATTACAAGTGTCATAATGATGACATAAAGTACAAATCATAATTTCTTTGATAAACCAAGCCTTAAACATTTCTCAACTACAAGTGGGAGAGCATCACTTGAGCACTTTTCCTCCAACCATAGATTCGTAGTCCCTTGCACATCTTCTATTAGGAAGTTTCCTTACCATTCATGAGGGTAACAAATTTAGGGAATCATCATGATCACCATGTCATCTAAGAACTAGTGTTATGTTTTAAAAAGGAGTGTTTATCTCTTTTAATTTTTTAAGTAGGGTTCACTTGATGCGCTAATTGAAAATTAAACCATTAAATTATATTATTTTTCCTCCTATTTACAAGAAATATCATAAACAAATTTCACTTATCTCATGCATATTATAGAATGTTGGTCCATTTCACTAATAAATGTAAATAATTTAGAGATAAAATAAAAAACTTTGTGCTATAAGTGTCACCATTTTCCATTCTAATGATACACCTTTCCCTTATTTATATAATATAAAACATTAATAATTAGCATATTTATATTTATTTATTTATTTATATATATAAAAATAAATAAATATATATATATATATTAATAGTATATATAATGTCGAGAGATATCCTTCTCGAGGCACCTATTTTTAATTAATTTCTCACATAAAAGTGCAATAGGCCCCTTGAGAAGGATATCTCTTAGCATTTATATATATATTATTAATAAATATATACATATGCTAGTAGCATTTGCAACACAATAGAGAATATAAAATAATTAGGGTTATGCCTAGGGTTAGGGTTAGGGTTAGGTTTGGGGTTGGGGTTGGGGTTAGCATTACAAAAAGGATTAGGGTTACAATTAGTTTGGTTCATGGGTAGGGTTAGGTTTAGGGTTTGAAATTATTGTTAGGGTTAAGATTCTGGATATGGTTAGGGTTATAGATAAAATGAAATTTAGGGTTGGGGTTAATGTTAATATTTGGATTAGGGTTAGGGTTAAAAATACAATTAGAATTAATGTTCGAGTTAGCATCAGAATTAGGATTAGGGATAGGATTAGAGATATAATTAGGATCAAGGGTAGGGTTAGGGTTTGGGTTACAAATGTAATTAGCGTTAGGGTTGGAGAAAAAATTATGATTAAGTTTTGGGTTAATGTTAGTATTGGCACTAGGGTTAGTGTTAGAAATACAATTAGAATTATTGTTGGGTCATCAAAATTAGGATTAGGATTAGGATTACAAATAGAATTAGGATTAGAGTTAGGGTTAAGATTAGGGTCAGGGTTAGAGATTAGGATGAGGGTTAAGGTTAGAGTTAGAGATAAAATTAGGCTTTGGGTTAGGTTTAATGTTAGTATTAGGAATAGGGTCAGGGTTAGGGTAAGGGTTACATATAGAATTATAATTAGGGTTGGGGTTAGCATTAGAATGAGGGTTATGATTAGGATAAGAGATAGAATTAGGATCAAGGGAATATTTAAGGTTAACATTAGGGCTAGAGATATAATCAATGTTAGGGTTAGGATTAGGATTAGGACTAGGATTAAGGTTATGGTTAGGGTTAGACATATAGTTAGAATTAGGGTTAGGGTTAGAGCTAGAATTAGAGTTTGGGTTTGAGATAAGGTTAAGGTTAATTTTAGGGATAACATTAGGTTAGGATTAGGTCTAGGTTTATTTCTAGAGATTAGATTAATGTTAGGGGTAAGATTAGGGTTAGTCCTAGAATTAGAGATATAATTATGGTTAGGGGTAGAGTTATAGTTACAATATCAGTTAGGATTAGGATAAGAGTTATGGTTAGGGATAGTGTTAGGGTTAAGGTTATGGTTATAGTTCAAATTAGCATTAGGGTTAGGTTTCAATTAGGTATAGGGTAAGGATTAAATTAGAGTTTAGGGTTAAGGATAAATTTTGATTAGGGTTAGTTTTTAATTAGGGAGAGGGCTAACTTAAGGTTTAATTAGGGTTAGGGTTATTGCCAAAATTATAATTAGGGTTTGAGATAAGGTTAAGGTCAAGTTTAAGGCTAGCATTAGTATTTTAGGGTTGTGGTTAGTATTAGAGTTATGATTGGGGATAAGATTAGGGTTAAGGTTAACACTAGGGTTTGGATTAGGGATAGGTTTATGTTTAGAGATTAAATTATAGTTAAAAATAAGGTTAGGTTTAGGCCTAGAATTAGAGATATAATTATGGTTAGAGGTAGGGTTATAGTAATGATATCAATTAGGATTAGGGTAAGGGTTATGGTTAGGCATAGGGTTAGGGTTAGGGTTAGGGTTAGAGTGTTGGAAGTTGAAGGTTGTATCAATTGGGTGTTGTTGGTGTCAACACAGTACTGCATATATGACTAGTTTATTAGAAATTATTTCACATCAAAGTTGACCATTATGTGTGGTCCGACATGTTGGTTTTAGGTTTGGTTCCTACTATGTGAAAAACTATGATTCAAATATTTCAAGATCTAGGTTGACTTAGTGTATACAATATTTATGGATGTTTTGGCTAACCTAATTAGTGTGTAAGATATACATATATATTCATATGTGTCTTTGAAAAGTGCAATAGGAACAAGACAAGAGAACAAAAAAAGGGAACACGAAGTAAGTGTGTGTGAAGGATGCGAGGTTATGGAAGAACATAAAGTCAATAAAGTGTGTGGCTGCAGTAGATTGGAATAATAAAATTTAGTGAAGAAAAAAATATGTGATCAAAGCAGAAGTATTGAATGATTATTGAACTTCATATGGAATTGAATTTAGCACAAGAAGAGTGTAATTTCATTAGTTCACTTTTTGTGGTAAGCCATAACTTTTGTATTCTGGAAGTGAGCCATCTTTTGGTATCTCTATGGCAATGAGCCCTCTAGGTTGTAGCCCTATGGACATTGAGTCCTTATTTCAGGCAGTGAGCCTTATCTTAGGAAGTGATCCTTTTTATAATTGGTTTGATATTCTCTATAGTGTGAGTTAAAATCATCATAATGGTTTTTCCCTCATTGGGTTTTTGACATAAATCTGGTGTTATTGTGTTTGTGCATTTTCATTTGATGGTTAATCACTTAATTAGTTTATGTGTTAGCTCTGATAATTGAATTTAAGGTTATAATATGTGACAACTAATTCACCCCCCCTCTCAATTGTCCTATCCAACAATTGGTATCAAAATAAGGTCCTTTGGAATAAGTTTAACAACTTGAAGGAGATCTTGACGATTTGATCAAAAGATGAAGGGATTTGACTTAAATGAAGAATTGAGAGCGGAGACCTCAAAATTTGAGAATGGAGATCTGAAAGAAAATATGAAGCAAGCAGGTGAACGTATTCAGAAACTAAGAAACCAGATTCAAAAATTTAAATTGAAACATAAAGAAGTTTATCAGGAACTAAAAGAAGTGAAGGAGAGTGCTAAAAATCTAAGGATGAAACTTGAAGAAAGCAAAAGAATGGAAGAAAATATTAAATTTGAAATTGGACAAAGCAAAGAAATTATCAATCAGAAGACTAAAAAATGTGACAAGCTTGAACAAGAAGTAACAATTCTTAAGTTTGATCTAGAAAAGGAAAAAAAAAATTGAAGACAAATTGAAGATAAGTTCTAGAATGTTTGATGAATTAATTTCATCCCAGAAGCCTATAAAGGATAAAGGAGGTCTAGGACTTGAAGAAGGAAAAAGTTCAAAAAATAATCCAAATCCCAACAAAATGAATAGTCAAAGGAAATTTCAAGGCAAGAATAGAAGGATCAATACTGGAAGGATACCTAGCTGACAACCTCATGATCAAAGGAACACATCTTTTAATGGATTTTATTACTCATGCAATAAATTTAGACATAGAGAAATAGAATGTAGAGGAATGATGAATTATAATAGATTCTTTGGAGGACAATACTATGTGTAGATACCTAAATTTGGACACTTATATTTGTCCAAATTTTTCCTTTTCATCTAAACATCCTCTTATTTGCATTAATTAAGTAATATCGCTATTATTTAATTAATACCTTCTAAAGTTCTTCTAATCCCTAAGGTATTAAATACCTTACTCTTCAATCCCCCCTTTCATCAAATGAATTGAATAAATATGACATTTATTTAATTCCTCACATGTCACATCTTTTTCTTAATCTTAATCAACCTCCTAATCTCATCATTAGGGATGTGCACATGCCTAATTCTTGATTAGGACATGTCACATCCTCCAACTTTTGCAATTTGGCTTATAATCTTCATTAACCACTAATTATCTTCTAATCACTGATCAGTTAATTCTAATCAATACCTTGGTCAACACTCCCCATCCCCCAAGGAATTTTTAATTCCTTTTTATTCACCCAAGATTCCTCTCTTCCCCATGTGAATTTTTAATTTACATTTATTCTTTCAAAACTCCTTATCCCCATGCAAGTTCTAGAAAATTTGACTTGTCACATCACTCACATGTGCCAAGGTCTTCTAGAACCTTTGACTTGTCACATCACCCACATGTGTCAAAATCCTACCTTTTTAGAACCATTGTCTTATCCATTAGATTCTTTCAATCATTGTGAATTTTAAATTCATTTTTATTCCTCCAAAGAATATTCTCTTCCCCATGTGATTATTGAGAGGTCACATCAAGGTACTTGCAAGTACCTCCATCACTTGTCCTTATTCCACCTCACCTACACTTCATCACATCCTTGGCCACTTCACATTCCACATGTCAAGATGTGAGGGCTTGTGAGTCCTCAACTCACCATAGCCCTTCATCTTGGTAATGGTGGCTCAATCTTGACCATTGAATTCTCTAGAGAATTAAATTACCTCTATAAATACCCCCCCTCTTCTAATGAATTGAAGGAAACTTAGCCATTTGCACCCTTATGCTACGAAATTGCTCACTCAATTTGCAAGCATTATTTTAGTCATTTAGTCAGGCCACTTAGTCTTTAGCATTTGTATTTTATCATATTGTTCATCTTGCATCTAGCCATCTCCAATAGCCATCCAAGGAGCACAAAATATTTCAAACATCAAGGGCCAACTAAGGGATTCGACAACACAAAGGTATAATCAATTACAATCATTAATTTCCTATCTTTCTTTGTGTTATCATTCCTTAGGCTATTCTTTGAGGTGTTCCTTGTGTTTTTTCATATGGAATAATAGTTATTGTTCACCTTTAGGATAGGATAAAATCAAGGCTTCGCACTATGGATGCAATATATTTGGACATAAATCTACAGAATGTAGAAACCAAAAAATGATGAACAGATTCAATACTAGAAGAATATTTCATTCTTTTCAAGGCTATTGTTATACATGAAATAATTTTGGACACAAGGATAATCAGTGCAGGACAAAGATGAATTCAAACCCTCTTGATCAAATATTTGTTGTATATAACTCTTGCAACAAATTTAGACATATCTCAAAAATTTGTAAGAGAAAATCTAGAAAGAAATTAAATCCAGAACAAAAGAACAAGCTTAATTTAGAAAAGGTGAGAGAAATGGCAAGGATTTGGAAAAGGAAAGGACCTAAGGATAAGGATAAAGGAAATGATCCTATATCTGCATCTGATGTGCATACCTCTTCTATGAACTAAATCCAATAATAGCCTTAGGGGGAGCAATTACAAAAAAATATTTCAAACCCTTGGTATAAATAGATGCCATGAGATGATACAAGGATATGCAATTGTAGCATAGGAAATTGGATGCTCTTGGAAAAAGAGATAATTTAACGCTTAGTTTAGACCTACTTTTGAGCACTCTTGTGTTAATAATCCTTTAAAACAACAGACCCATTATTTTTATCTTGAGGCCCATTTCACTCAAAAATCATGCAAATCCTGAAAAATACTACTTAATTCATTCATATCTCAAAAACCCACCTCCAAAAACCACAAGTAGGACCCATTCGCCACCTTGGGTGAATGAGTCCCCTCTAGTGGGGCCCATTCTCCAAGGGTGGCAAATGAGTCCCTTTTGGGGAAATTTTCAATTTTGAGTGGGAAACTCACCAACTTAATTCAAAATTTTAGTGGATGTTAGCCTCTTAGGTCTAAATAATGGGAAATTAGGTATTGATGCCTATAAATACATATTTTTATGTCATTTTTCACATCTTTTAGTCATTTCAACAAGGAAAATTCAAAAGTAAAGTGTTGAATATCTTCCACAAGAAGATTCATTAACCTTTCTACAACAAAGTTGAAGCTTTAGGAAAACAAGTTAGGGTTTTTACAGGTCTTCAAGCTCACTTCCTATTCAAGATCTTACATTACAAAGGATTGATAATGGATGCGTATGGAGAATTATGGATAAATCTAGGTTGAGGAGAAGCAACTAGCCATCAAATCAAGCCTAAAGACTTGTTTTAAAAGTGATTCCATCTTCCATTTTCTAACTTTATATTCAAGGTTCGCATGTCATTAATACATATTTTAAATATTGTAGGGTTTCTAAGATTGAATTCTTGCATCATTCAAATTCCTTTAAACAATATTATTCTAGCATAATAGAATAGGATTCTATCTTACTTTAGATTTTCTTAGTCTTAGATGCACTTAAGGCTAGGGTTTTATGCATATTTTATCATCTTTCCAAGGTTTAATTACCAACTAGGGGTTTGAATGAGGAAAACCAGCCATTAGACAACCAATTATATTATGTTTTGTAGTTTTTTTCAAATATTCAAGTTCAAGAGTCAATCTGGAAGTGTAGTGTAGGTGATAAAGTGTAGATCTATAGCTTCTATTTTTAGAAAACAAAAAATGGACTAATTCACCCCTAATGGAGAATGAGTTCTACTATAGGTGTCTGTAGGGACATAATGTAGATTCTAGTACCCTTTTGGCTTAAACAAATTTTTGGGTAAAAACCCTGATTTGGGAATGATTCGCCTAGGTTGGTGAATGAGTCCCAATTAGTCAAAAAGTTAACTTTTCCAAATTTTTAGAGTTGGTTTCAATTCTTTAGAGTTTCCAGGTGGATGATATTTATGTCCTATTACTCCCGTCTTGTTCTATTTACATTTTTAGGGCTTCTTTTAGATCTTTTTATACTTGTTTTCATATCACACTGTGTTTTCAAACATTTCATATTTCCTAGGTTTTGCATAAATAATCAATCTATATTTTCAGTTCTTTGCACTTAGATCATTGAATTTAGGCATGTCTTCATTATAATTGCATTATTTTGAGTGAACCACTAGATTTTTTGGCCTATCTCTCTCCTTTTAGGTGAAAAACCCTAATAGAGAAAGAGAGTCATAGCCCCCCAAAAATTGTTGGTTCATTTTGTTGAAAAACACATCAACACTCTTGAGCATCTCTAGGTTTACATTAAACAATTACAATGAAAACACAATAATTAGGTTATTACTCGAACATTTAATAAGGGCGATTTCATTCTCTATGAGAATCAACATAATACTAATGCAGATTATGTTGACAAAGGTAAATTCAGCCCTAACTAGTTGGGACCTTACATAATTGATACCCGCTATGGGTCTGGTGCTTACATATTAATAAAGTAGTGTTGTTTCAAGTTATTGGGTTACATCCTAATTGCTTTCACATTACTTTATTCTTGATAAAGGATCATGTGTTTGTCTTGAACACTAAAGTGATTATTTAATTTATTTTTATAATTACTTTAGCTTTCATACTATTCACCTTTCTATTATGTTGAATTAGATCATTATATAGATATAAGTGCATTTAATTTAACATAACCTTCGTAACACAACAATGTTGTATCTAAGTAAAACTAAGATATGTTTTAAATTAGATCACATAAATTCTATTAAATCATGTAGACATTAATTAAATAATTTTACAAGGTTATTTAATTAATCACATTTCCATTTAAAATTCAAAAAAATTACACCAAATAATACAAAAACCAAATACTCATATATATATCAAAGTTTAAATGTACATATCATCGAAATATATAATATTACTGTGGTATGTGACTGCTTGATCCCTCGGGATCTAGAACTCATGACCCAATAGCCGAACACCACAACAGTTGTATGTGATCATGATTGGAATATACCAAATCCGAGTGCAAACTCTAAACCCTGTATCCATCCAAGGGTCAACTGATGCTCTCCTGATATCTGGTCTCTCTCTTCCCATAGATGTGCTACCTTTTCCTCTAGCCTCTCAAATTCCATTAGAGTCTGGGATAACTATCATGTAGTCTTGACTCAATGGAGTCATCTCCTCAAACTCTCATATGTTGCCCGCAATCTCACAAATGGTCTCAGTGATTCTAGATCCTACTCCACAATAGGTGGGGGCACATAATATGAGTCCATCTCATCCTTTTTGATAGATGCTGGCACTATCTCTATAGTTTCCTAATGGTAGAGCTCTTGATAGTGTCTCAAGGCTTCTGTAAAGTAGAAACAATAAACCATTAGTACATCTCATCATCATGTATAACAAGAGCATAAACACTAGCATAAGTAACTACATAAATTAAATATCATCACCTATATCTATGGCAAGCTAAGTAACATCAATATCCTCCTCTATGGGGAGCATGAAGGATGTGCCAGCCTCTCTATGACCATGGTTACTGATGTATGTTGTGTCTGATGCATGTGATCTAGTCACATGAATGTGAGAGAAATCTCTTCACTCATGTCGATCCCCAGCTGCTACCCCATGACCCTCACTCAAGAGTGGCTTCTCCTCCTCATACTCCTCATCATCCTCCTCATCCTCATCTCCTTCGTCCTAGCCATAATAGTCAAGATCTACATCCTCATCATACTCATCATCTATAATATCTATGAATATGTCTGCAGCCCTATATCATATCTCCTTTGCCCTATCCTATACCTCATCCCCCTCATGTAGCACTGGTCCTACATCACTATGGGACTATCAAAAATATAGGATCTAGTCATGATGCTCTCCACCACTCCTTGTACTCATCTGTGCTATTGATGTCATCAACGTTAGAGACTAGCAATTGATCGTGATTTGAGAAATCAGAGTCACTCTGGGCCACATGGCCTATAGTGAGTTGTATGGTATCACCTGGTCTCCAAGAACTCCACACTAATATCCTAAGAAAGGGGCATGCCCTTGGTGCTCTCTGAGCCTATCCAAACTACCGCATGACTTACCCATAGTACAAAGGACATACTACATGGTCATGTTGGCTAGCCAAAAATCTATCTAGTTGTATCCTCCTCAACTATCTTGTGCAATTTGGCCATTGAAGTGTTAGCTAATAAGGTATCCAAAGGATCTTGTCCTCCTCCAACCTATAAAATCTCACTCCCCAAAAATGCAAGTCTCCATACTACCATAACCATCGTAGAGGATAGCTAAAAGATCGAGGATAGCCTACGACTGTAGCACATGGGAAACTGAAAGGCCTGGTGCATGTGATATGCTCTAGGCACCAAACCTGTAGTAGCATACAATGCACCATACTATCTATCTCCCAAAACATAAATCATCCAAGATCATAATACAAATGAGCCAGGATACAACGTCCCCAAGCATAGACCATCCCATGCTCTACAATCCCTTGAATCAAGTGGACTAATCCTCCATCTAAGTGTATTTCTCAACCATCTAGATTTAGTACTAGTGCCACCATGTGCATCATGATCCCTCTCACCATTGGGGATCATGAATGCAGTAGCATCAGCAACTCGATTCATGCCCTCATGTGCTCATCATGCACTGGCCCACTAAGGTAGTACTGCATTTCATCCTTCCACTCATGGAATGAATGATCTCCTCAGAAGCATACCCATTCTCCCTAAATAGGAACTCAAAGAATATAGTTACGTCCTCTAAGGTGATATTCATCTCCCCTGTCGAAAGGTGAAATGTGTAGGTATCTATGTCCCAGTGCTTGCATAGTGCCATCAACATCACATCATGTAGGCCTAGAATTTGATGGTCAACCCTACCTGTCATATGAAAATTTTATGATGGTTTGGTCATTTAAATGCCTGTCAAAAAAATTATTTAATTTATAAATTTTTATATAAAATCTTTTATAAATGCAATATTTTGAAAAATTAGTAATAAATATAAAAGTCTACTTTTATAATTAACAATTAATAAAAGTTTCTAAGTTTATATTAAAAACAAATCTTGTTAAATATATTTTAAAAGTTAAAAATAATTATATTCTATTTTGAAAAAATTCTAAATTAATATATATTTTTATAACAATATTATAAGTCACATATATTAATATAAAAAAAATGATAACTATTATAAAAATGTAAAAATTTTCTAAATTCGTTTTAGAAAATATTCAAAAAAGTTATATTCTATTCTAATTTAATTTATCTTTTTATAATAAAAGTTATAAAATGATATATATTATAAGTTAAAATACTATATTATATTTTACTTATAATATTTTTTTACGGTTTAATAACTTTTATAGCTATAATGTACAGTCTAAAATTGAAAAAATGGTCAAATAGACCATCAAATTCCAAGCCTGGCATCATGGTACCTCACGGGGGGCATGAAGTAGGCCCAATAAATACCAACATCCTGAAGGTGCTCTATCTCCTCTGTTGTAAGTGATGGGGCTAAATCTTTGAGAAAGCTCAACTGCCTCCCTCCTAGCTGCTGCCACGAACAGGTGGGGATCTAAAAAATGTAGAAATATGCTCTATAAATAATTTAACATCTTTAATTTTTACATTATTCATCTTGCAAGTGTACTAAATTTGTTCTAGTGTGCTTTCTTAAAGGCCCTAGACACTTTAGAACACTTTTTGGACACTTTGCAAAGAAACGAGACACTTCACGAAGAAAAGGGACGCTTCGCGAAGAAAAGGGATGCTTCGTGAAGAAAAGCGATGCTTCGCGAAGAAAAGGGACACTTTGCGAACAAATGGGACACTTTCCAAAAAAAAATCCAAGACCCTAAATTAATCTCTAAATACATTAAACATCATCAAATTACTACAAAAACACTAGGCGAAGGTCGCAAAATTGACTCACCTCATGATGTCGCTCACCACGTGCCACCTAGTCTCGAAGTACATCTAGTCTCGTAGGCTTGTACCCTCCTCTGCTTGACATTTTCTCCTTTCCTCTTCTCTCATCACTCTCAAGCTGCGCAACAATAAAATGATAAAAGTAAGTGACCATTTACTTTACTTTTTAGCTCTTATACTTAAAATTAGGTTTGTTTACTTTATTAGGGTTAAAAGGTACTTTTCATTCAAATCATCATGATGGGAGCTAGTGAAATCCGGTTTTAATGTTGTTTGTTGCATTGGAATCATGATTTCCTCCCCCACATCATTACTTGTCCATCATCATGTGGCATGGTACTTGGAAATTCCCTCTGATGTGATTGGTTCTATTCGATGTGGCTAGATTGCTACCTTGATTCCACCTCTGTACAACAAGCAAAATCAAGGGGGACATGCATCTACCCTCAAATTTGATTCCTAGAAGATAGATAAAAGGATTTTTGGACAACTAACAAATTTTTGTTGCCAAATACAGATCCAAATGTTGTGGTTTTACAAATAACTACACTAGGGGCTTCATTCTCCCACCATCTGAACAAGCATCCTTTTATGAAATAAAGTGTATCATTTAGATTCCTTTAGCTCGCATATGCACATAGATTCATATGGGCACTAAAGTGGGGGATAAATGTAGCATATAAAATTAGATGCTGTTGGAAAAAGAGACAATTTCACGCTTAATTTGGACCTAATTTTGAGCACTCTTGCATTAATCATCCTTTAAAACAATATTTATAGGCCCCTAAGACCCATTATTTTTTTTTATCTTGAGGCCCATTTCACTAAAAAATAATGCAAATCCTGACAAATAATACTTAATTCATTCATATCTCAAAAACCCACCTCCAAAAACCACAAGTGGGACCCATTCACCAAGGGTGGCAAATGAGTCCCTTTTGGGGAAAATTTCAATTTTGAGCGAGAAACTCACTGACTTAATTCAATTTTTCAATGGATGTTGACCTCTTAGGTCTAAATAATGGGAAATTAGGTATTGGTGCCTATAAATACAATTTTTAGTAACTTTTCATATATTTGTCATTTCAACAAGCAAAATTCAAAATTAAAGTGTTGAATATCTTCCATAAGAAGAGTCATTAACCTTTCTATAGCAAATTTGAAGCTTTAGGATAGGTAGTTAGGGTTTTTACAAGTCTTCAAGCTAACTTCCTATTCAAGATCTTACATTGCAAAGGATTGATCATGGATGCCTATGGAGAATCATGGAGAAATCTAGGTTGAGGAGATGCAACTAGCCATCAAATCAAGCCTAAAGACTTTTTTTCAAAGTGATTCCATCTTCCATTTCCTCTCTATCTTTAGATTCAAGGTTTGCATGTCATTAATACACATTTTAAATATTGTAGGTTTTTTTAGATTGAAGTATTGCATCATTCAAGTTCCTTTAAACAATCTTATTCTAGCATAATAGAATATGATTTTGTCTTACTTCAAATTTTCTTAGTCTTAGATGCATTTAAGGCTAGGGTTATATGCAGATTTTATCATATTTCTAAGGTATAATTACCAACTAGGGGTTTGACTGAGGCAAACCCCCCATTAGAGAACCAATTATATTCTGTTTTGTAGGTGTTTTTGAAGATTCAAGTCTGGGATTCAATTTGGAAGTGCAGTGTAGGTGATAAAGTGTAGATCTATAACTTCTATTTTTGAAAAATGGGAAATGGACTAATTCACCACTAATGGTGAATGAGTCTTGTTACAGGTGTCTATCAAGACAAAATGTAGATTCTAGTACCCTTTTGGTTGAAACAAATTTATGGGTAAAAACCTTGATCTGGGACTAATTCGCCCAAGTTGGTGAATGTGTCCCATTTAGTCAAAAAGTCAAATTTTCTAGTTTTTCAGAGCTATTTTCAATTCTTCAAAGTTTCTAGGTGCATGGTATTTATCTCCTATTACTCTTGTCCTATTCTATTTACATTTTTAGGGCTGATTTTATATCTTTTTATACTTGTTTGCATATCATAATATGTTTTAAAACACTTCATATTTCTTAGGTTTTACATAAATAATCAATCTATCCTTTCAATTATTTGCACTTAGATCATTGCATTTAGGCATATCTTCATTGTACTTGCATTAGTTTGAGTGAACCACCAGAGTTTTTGGCCTATCTCTCTCCTTTTAGGTGAAAAACCCTAATAGAGCAAGATAGTCATAGCCCCCCAAAAATTGTTGGTTCAACAATGTACATTCTCATTCTGAAGGAAATGAAGAAAATTTTGGCAGAAAACATGTACTACAAAAAATTTGTGAAACCCTTTTTGCTTACTGTGCATTTCAAAGATTGGTTAACAGCTTAGGGGGAAGAAGAATCTGACAAACTAAACTACAAATGATGATGTGACAAGCAATTAATTATCTTTTATGATGAAACCCTAAATGTGATAAGTTAAATAAGGAAGACTAAATGGTGAATCTTTCATTTTGAAGCAAGAAAATTGAGAAACAAAGAATTAGGGTTTCTAGCAAGTGAAAGTACAAAGAAAAAGGCATAAGCAATGGAATCAAAGAAATGGTGGTATTCAGTCCGCACAACGATGAATTGTTGAAATTGAGTAATACAGATTGATGAATTTGATCCTAAAAAGATTCAAAATCTTGAGACTTCTCTTTTAGTTGACCAAATGCAAAAGGTCAAAAATCTATGGTACAAAGGTCTGGAAATTTGGAGCAAATTTCCATACTTTCCAAATGTGGACATTGTATGGGCTATTTTAAGTAGAATTCAAGATAATCAGATGACCCTTGAAAAACCCTATGAGATCACGAAGGAAGTAATTAAAGCCATAATGGGACTATGTGATATTAGACCTATTCCAGTCAAGAAATCAGTAAAGAACAAATAGGTCAAAGCCCTAACTAGTGTAACAGGAGATCAAAAGGAACTTATAAGTAACACCATAATTGACCCTGTGATAAGGTATGTGGCATATGGTATCTCATATAAGATATATTTTAGGAATAGGGAAGGTTCTACCTCAGCAATTGTTGTTTATGTTGCACACCAAATGGTTAAGGAAAAGGAGACTTTTGACTTGTGTGAGTTGTTGAGAAATCAATTAATGCAAAATATAACTATGACAAAGAATGAAAATTATCCTTTTCACTTTGAAACTTCGGTTATATGCTTGATTCATTGTATTTCCTGAATTCATTACCATTGAAAGATAATGTTATGTAGAAGTCTGCTATACCAATTGGGAACAAAGTTTATCTATATCTGAACTCTCTAGCAGAAAGGGAAAAGGTTTTCCAAGAGTATTTTGAAATCAAGATAAATTCATGGAATTTTGGTATGATTTATAGTTCAATTATGATGTCTGAGGGATTCTCCTCCAGAAAGAAGAAAAAAAGAAAATTCAGTTCATGTCTCCCTCTAGAAATGAAGAAGCTGAAGAAAGAGGAGAAGGATGAAGGAAAGGAAGAAAAAATTACAAAAGTACTTGATCTGGTATCAATAGATGAAGATGAAGGAGATATTACTAAAGAAAAGTATTAAAGATCCTTGAGCAACTTGATGGGATAAAGAAGACTGGAGATATTTGGTTGACTTGATCATCATATGAACATGATGAGATAATAGATGCTTTGGCTATTTACATAATTCATAATGTTATTGATTTGAGAAAATTGGTATTTACCTTACCAAAAGTATTGATTGAACAAATTGAAGATAGATTAAGGGAACTGTCACCTGGTGAAACAACATAAAAAGATGAAATTCAATTGGATTTAGAAGAAAAATGTAGAAATGAACAAAATAGGTTGACTAAAATTATAAATGAGCTAAGAAATTGTAACAAAAGTGTAAACAGTGTATATAGGTACTGTCTCCGGTGGCCTACTGCTATTTGGAACTACAAAACAAAAATTGACACCATTGAGCATGAATTGGATTCTATTAGAAAAAAATATGATGTTCTTAATGACAATGATGGAACACCAAAGAAATGTTGGATATTTCTGATATGTGGTTGTCATTGTTGTCAACACTATTTCCATTCATGTCTTTAAGGCTGTATATGTCGAGGATATTGAGAAAATTGTAATAAAATAAGTTGCAGGTTGTCGGTGATGCACTGAAGTTTAGTATGGTGGATAGCTTAGTGTATTGATGATAAGAGGTTGTAGATTAAAGGGTTTGTTGAAAGTATATCTATTTTATCCACATGAAGTTTCAGAGGTTCACATGAAGATTTGATTGAGTTATGACTATTTGCACATTTTGACAATTTTTATGTTGCTTTAGTTGGTGTTCCTGAAGAAGATGATGTGATTCTAGTAATTTAAGTTGTTTTGGATGCTTCTGTGGTGATTCATGATGCTTGTGGATGTTTCTAGATCATGCTCTATCTATGTTGTTGGTTTGCATTGATCGTTGTGCTCATGATTGGTGATTTTCTTTTGTGAGTTCATGTTTTTCATGATCATGGCTAATAGGGTGATTGTAGCATGTTGCGGATCTTCAAGGCATAATTTTTGAAGGTGTTTCATATTTAAGGATGTTGTTTTGGATCCTTACTATGTTTTGGCCGACATTGTTTGGTTCGCATTGATAAATTGTTTATTGATTTGGGTTGACAGTTTGTACACGTTTCTTATTTTGCTAGGCTGACATGTAGTTGATGTTATCCTTAGTTGCGGATATATATGATTAGTTGTTTATACCATTTGATGGTGTGGTGTGTGATGTATGTTGTGTGCTAAGTGCGAATAACATTCTAATCTTTCAAAGGAAGAAGTAAAGTGTAAAGAAGAGTGAGCATATGAAAGTGTTTATGTGCTTAACCAGAACTGTACTCAAGCATTAGAAGATGTTATTTTCTCAGTTCAAAATATTTTGGGTGTAATCCAAATGTGACTGTAAGATAGTGAGTCTTCCTTTGGGTAGTAATCCTTTTGTGTTTGAGTAGTGTGCTCTAGGTAGTGTATAGGGTATAATCTTGTGGTTTAACCTCCACTGTGGTTTTTCCCCTAATAGGGTTTCCATGTAAAAATATTGGTGCTATGTGTGTTTTTTATGTGGTGATGGTTTATGCTTTCATATTTATTTATCAGATATGAGAATAAGTTTAATAAGTATAATTTCTATGACAACTAATTCACCCCCCCTCTCAGTTGTCTTCCCTTGAGTTACCAACAATTGGTATCAAAGTAGGTTCCTCAAAATAATTTGAATAGCTTGAGGTGATCTGGTATGGTTACATATAAGAAGGATAGTCTGAGATTTGATGGAACTAATTATTCTCTATGGAAGACTCAAATGGAGTGTCATTTGAGATGCATTGGTGAACCTTACTGGACAATTACAAAGAATAAGTTTATCATCCCACAGAATGGTCCTTCTATTGCAAGTGAGATTAAGGAAGTCAAGTACAATATTAGGGTCAAGGAAGCATTGTTGAGTGCTCCGACTAATTCCAAGATGACAAATGTAATGGACCTAAAGACTACCTATGAGATTTGAAAATTTTTGGAAACTTTGTATGAAGGTGATACCCATGTGAATATTTCTAAGTTGAAAATCCTAAAAGGGAAATATGAAATGTTGAGAATGGGTGAAGATGAGAACATCACTTCTTTTATGTAGAGAGTGAATGGACTTGTGTGTAGTATCAAATGTGCTAGTGGAACATTGGAAGAATCAAATATGGTTGCTAAAGTCCTCAGATCCTTGCCTGTTGTATACAAAAAAAAATTTGTTGCTATTGAGGAGATTCTAATTATGACAAATGTAACCAGAGACATGTTGATTGGTAAGATTGTTGCTTTTTAGTTAAGTGAGTTTGGTGAATCTCTTCCTAAGATAGAATCTGCATTTAAAGCTGCTATCTCTGGAAAAGATAATCAGAGATATGATCTGGGAGAAAGTTCTAGAAAAATGCCCAAGTATGAGCAAGAAATGAGAGAGATTTAAGGAGAGAGAAAACTAGATGACCTTGAAGCACTTATTATCAAGAGGGTAGCCAGAGGAGAAGGTAAGTATAAAGGGAAATTACCTCTTAAATGTTTTTATTGCAATAAGATAGGTCATTTTTCCTCAAGGTGTCCAGAAAGAGTTCCTAAGCCAAGACCTAACAAGCCTAGATTCCAAAGAAAGTGTTATTATGTTGTTGATGAAGGTGTGACAAATGATGAATGTGATAAAGGGAATTTGAGTGAAGATGAATGGGTATTTATTTCTATCAAGGAAAATGATCCAGTACCTACTAAATATGCTAGTTGCATAAATATGGAGAAATCTCTAGCTCCTAGAGTTGAACAAAAAGATGAATGGGTGATTGATAGTGGATGCTCTCATCACATGACACGTGATAAAAGTAAATTTGTGAGCTTGGAAAATTATGATGGTGGTGTTGTAAGATTTGGTGAAGACAAAGCTGGTGTAATTCATGGTAGAGGATCCATTTCTCTTAATGGTAAGCATAATCCTGATGATCTATATGTGGAAGGATTGAAGCATAATTTCGTAAGTGTTGGACAGATGGTTGACAAGGGATACATCTTCAATTCAAGGATGGAAAGTGTAGAATATTGGGGAGTTCTGGAAATGTGATTGCATCTGGTACAAAAAAAAAAGGTAATATATTTTTCCTAAATGCTACTGGTAAAAGTTGTCTGATTGCTCAAGTTGATTAAAGTTGGTTGTGGCATAGGAGATTGTGTCATGTAAACTTTGAAAATTTTATCAAGATAAGTTCTACTCAAGAAGTGAGAGATCTTCCTAAGTTGATAAAACCTACTAATACTATATGCAAGGAATGTCAGTTAGGGAAGCAAACTAGAATTTCATTCTAGAGAAAACAATATTTCAAATGAAGTGTTGGAGCTTGTGCATACTAACTTGTGTGGTCCTTCTAGAGTCAGAAGTTTACAAGGAGATAGGTATTTCATGTTACTTATTGATGATTATTCTAGATTGATGTGGGTTACTTTCTTAAGGGGAAAATTTGATGCTCTAGAGAAATTTAAGATTTTTAAGGCTATGGTTGAGATAGAGATAGGTCTAAATATTAAATGTTTGAGATCAGATAGAGGTGGTGAATTCACTTCCGGTGAGTTTAATTATTTTTGTGAAGAGCATGGGATAAAGAGAATTATTTTCCCTGTGGACCCCTCAACAAAATAGAGTTGTGGAAAGGAAGAATAGGACAATTCAAGAAGCTGCTAGGACCATGATGCTAGAAGGAAATGTTCCACATATCTATTGGAGAGAAGTTGTGATCACTTTCGTTTACACTCTCAACTAGGTACATGTCAAAGGTGATACTGGTAAGACTCCTTATGAGCTATGGTTTTGTCATAAGCCTACTATTAGATACTTCAAAATATTTGGGAGTAAAGTCTATATCAAAAGAGATGAAGATATAGGAAAGTTTGATGCTAGAAGTGATGAAGGAATCTTTCTTGGTTATTCTACTAAAAGTAAAGCCTATCGGTGCTACAATAAGAGATTAAGGAAAGTAATTGAAAGTGATAATGTCAAGGTTGATGAAGACATGGTTAGACCATCTAGAACCTGTAGATATGATTCAGATGATCAAAATGACAGTATAGATAAAGGAAAGAAAGTTTAGACTCTAAATCAAGTTCAAATCATTTTGGTGAATCTAGAAAATCAAGAGGAAGAAACTAGTGAAAGTGCAGAAGTGAGATCAAAAGAGCTTGAAGTTCAAGAACACTCTAAGACTCCAAGGTATGTAAGACTAAATCATTCAGAAGATTAGATTATAGGTGATAAGAAAAAAGGTGTTCAAACTAGGAGAAGAATTGTAGAAGAATATTGTTTGATCTCAAAGATTGAGCCTAATAGTGTCAATGAAGCATGCAAAGATGAACATTGGGTGGAAGCAATGATAAAAAAAACAACTAAAAATTGAGAAGAATGATACATGGATTCTTGTTCCTAGACCTAAGGACAAAACTATAATTGGAACTAAATGGGTCTTTCAAAAAAAATTGAATGAGCAAGGTGAAGTTGTTAGAAACAAAGAAAGACTTGTGTGTAAAGGATATTCTCAGATGGAAGGAATTAACTTTGAAGAAAATTTTGCTCCTATTACTAGGATTGAAGTTGTGAGACTATTTCTTGCTTATGTTGCTTATAAAAACTTCAAAGTTTATCAGATGGATGTCAAGTCAATATTTCTAAATGGTGAGCTAGAAGAAGAAGTGTATATTGAGCAACCTGATGGATTTCAATTGATTGATCAGGGAAATATGGTTTGTTGGTTGAATAAAGTATTGTATGGACTTAAGCAAGCCCCAAGAGCATGGTATGCCAAATTGGACAAGTATTTGTTGAAGCTTGAATTTAAGGATACTTTTGAGTATCTTAGAGGGAAGCTAGGGGTGATTACCCCTCCTAATCAGAATTAAGATGCATGGACTTGCATCAGTCTGTGCATTTCATAGTCATATCTTGTAATCTAGATTGATGTTGTGGTGGCTTCTACTCAGGGGGAGTAGTCAAATGTTTAGAAATGTGGTTTAGAGCTTGTGTGGAGAAAGATAATGTGTATCTTTGTCATTGATGTCAAAGGGGGAGAAGAGTCATGTGAAAAATTGTGAAAGAGTTAAGGAGAAAAGAGTCAAAATCTAAGGGGGATAAAGTGCTAAGAGAAATTAGCATTGATGGTATTTTTCACATCATGTGTTTCTATCAATGCCAAAGGGGGAGATTGTTGGATATTGCTGATGTGTGGTTTTCATTGATGTCAACACTATTGCCATTAATGTCTTTAAGGCTGCATATGTCGAGGATATTGAGAAAATTGTAATAAAAAAAGTTGCAGGTTGTCAGTGATTTAGTGAAGTTCAGTATGGTGGCTAGCTTAGTATATTGATGATAAGAGGTTGTGGATTAAAGGGTTTGTTGAAAAGTATATATAGTTTATCCACATGAAGTTTCAAAGGTTTGCATGAAGATTTGATTGAGTTATGAGTATTTGTGTTCTGACAGTTGTTCTGTTTCTTTAGTTGGTGTTCCTGAAGAAGATGATGTGATTCTAGTAATTTGAGTTGTTGTGGATGCTTTTGTGGTGATTCATGATGCTTGTGGATGTTTCTAGATCATTATTTATCTATGTTGTTGGTCCACATTGATTGTTGTGCTCGCAATTGGTGATTTTCTTTTGAGTTCATGTTTTTCATCATCATGGTCGATAGGGTGATTGTAGTGTGTTGCGGATCTTTGAAGCATAATTTTTGAAGGTGTTCTATATTTGAGGATGTTTTTTTGGGTCATTACTATGTTTTGGTTGATATTTTTTGGTTCACATTGATAAATTGTTTATTGATTTGGTCCAACAATTTGTACACGTTTCTTATTTTGTTGGGTTGACATGTAGTTGATGTTATCCTTAGTTGCAGATAGTAATGATCGATTATTTATACCATTTGATGGTGTGGTGTGTGATGTATGTTTTGTGATAAGTGTGAATAACGTTCTAATCTTTTGAAGGAAAAAGTAAAGTGTGAAGAAGAGTGAGTAGATGAAAGTGTTTATGTGCTTAACCAAAACTGTAATCAGGCATTAGAAGATGTTATTTTCTCAGTTCAAAATCTTTTGGATGTAATATGAGTGTGACTATAAGACATTGAGTCTTCCTTAGGTCAGTAAGCCTTTTGTATTTGAGTAGTGTGCTCTAGGCAGTGTGCTTGAATGCATGAGCATTCCCCATTTGTAATACTTTTAACAGGGTATAATCTTGTGGATTAACCTCCATCATGGTTTTTCCCCTGATAGGGTTTCCACGTAAAAATCTTGGTGTTATGTGTGTTTTTGATGCGGTGATAGTTTATGCTTTCATATTTATTTATCAGATATGAGAATAATTTTAATAAGTATAATTTATGTGACAATTAATTCACCCCCCCTCTCAGTTTTATGTCCTTGAGTTGCCAACAAGAAAAGGATCAATTCCTTACAATCTGATTGTGCAGTCATCATGGTACAAAGGGATGGTATTGTGAAGACTTTTTGGAAAGTCAAAGAGATAATTGAGCTATGGTTGGAATAGATTTTTGGTCTCTTGGAGGATGCGGAGAAAAACACAAAATATTGTAATTCCATATGCTCTTATAGAAACAATCAATTCAATAGCAAATAACAATAATATTTGTTTGTACATCAAGCTTTAAGTGGATTCCTGGAAGAAATGTCTTCTAGAACTAAAAGAAAAATACAAGGAAATATTTTGAAGAAAGAAGGATTGAGGTAAAGAATCATTTTTGATAACCATTTTAAATTTTTTTTTGAAGAAAAAGGTAGATAACTTTTTTTTTTTGTCATTAATGTCAAAGGGGAGAGAAATCATGTGAAAAAAGGAGAGAGAAAGCATGTGGAAAATGAAGATTCTTTTTTGTTAATTAGTGCATTGTGCAAACAAAATTAAAATGAAATGATTAAATTAATAAATTAAATATTGTAATAGTTGAATTAATTGTGTGCAATTATAAGGTATGACTAAAATTATAAAAATAATAGTGAAGAAGGTAGTTAACGGTAGTGGAAATAAAATTAAAACAATAAATTTAAGAAGAGCATGCAGTAATGATGATTCGGGAAAATGGTAAATAAATTGGTTAATTAGTTTAAAGAAAGGGGATTTTGATAGTTGTTGGAAAAAAAAAAACTAATCTTGTGGATTTATCTTGTGAATGTTTTGGTTCTTGGAAGCTCTGAATTTTTTTTTCTTGGAGGCTTTGGTTTTTCTCTGTTTCTTGGAGGCTTTCTGCTAGGTTTGGAGTTCTACAAAAAATTGGAGCCTTTGGGAGAAAATTGAAGCTACAACTGGAATTCAAACCTAGCAACAACTTTCACCTCAATGATTCGAATTATTCTAGGTTCCATAATTTCTCCTCAATTTTAATGTTTGTTTAGGAAAACGATTATTGCATGATTGTGCTGCCTGAAAAAAATCAATTATTTGTTAAATTTTTTAGTACTTTGTAATTTTATTTCAACTATTGAAAACTCATTTCTTTTGGAGTACTTTGAGATTTTGTTGCTTACCCTGTAATTTTCCTCAAATTGACTGTAATGTTTTCAAGCACCTCACTTGCAACATTGATAAAAGTCCTCCATTCCCTCTTTCGGTCTATTCCCACTCTTGGTTTTCTTTTGAAATTTCACTCTTTAATCATAACCATTGGCGAGGCATATAGATTATTGATTTTTCTCTGTATAGAATTGTATTCGATCTATAAACCTTTTTCTTTGAATCTTTAATCTTCCTTGCCAACTCCTTTGGTGTACCCTATGCTAGAATTACTTTGTTTAAAATAATATTATTGGTTTATTGGGACCAATGACCTGGTGGAGGATACTGGATCAAACCAATATGACTAGTCAACCTCTTTCAACTATTTTCCCCTATCGATACTCCTTGCATGTGGGTATTCAAATTATTCACTTTACAATTTCCTCCCTTGGTATATGTTGTGTTGATTGATTGACTTTCATGTATCAAGCAATTGTTTTAGATATTATATTTTAACCTTTTGTTGGGCCTTTGTAGGCCGAATTTATAATAATTTCCAACGCTACTCTTCTTGTCAAGCAACAATGTGTTTGGCATAAAATGATTGAGTTCCTGTTTATTAATTTATATACCTTTTCTGGCACAACCTCCTCCAACATTTAGATATAGAAATGGTTGTGAGGCATTTTAATCTAGTAATTTTTATGCCTTACATCTTAATAGAGGTTGCTGGAATCAAACCTTATTTCTATGTGAAACTGACGGCTTATTCAATGTCTAACTGCTCAAACAACAGTTATTTTAGTGACTTCTAACTATAATCTCTAGTTGTAAACTATGTGCAGGAATAGATAACCATTAGTAGACTTGCCTTTAGGTTTTAATTGTGATTTTTATTATCATATTAGCATGCCATGTCATTAGCAATTGTATTCGGTGTAAAAGTTTTGAGTTCGATTATCTCATTAGGATGCCATATCTCTAGCAATCAAATTTAGTGTAAACTGTGAATTTGAATATCATGAACCTATTTTCTTTTTGTTAGAAATTCGAATAAACTCCCATTGTTTAATGCACATATGTATATTCGATTTAGACTTGAATTGCTGCATATACTCTGTGTATATTTTTCTATATGAACTGCAATCTATTAGTAAACGTTTCATTTGAGATATGTATATAACAATAAATATATATAAATATAAATATATATAAGAATATATATATATATATATATATATATATATATATATATATATATATATATATATATATATATATATATATATATATATATATATATAAACAAATATAGATATATAGATATCTGTGTAGAATAATTCGATATTCTGTGTTTGAATCAAAACCATGCTTTGGTAATATGAAAATATATGCAAACAAATATATAGATATGTGTGAATATATATATATATATATATATATATATATATATGTACATACTTATACGTGTTTAAATATATAGAGATTTTTGTTAAAGTGTTATATGTAAGTAATTATATGTATGTGAATATAAATGTGATGAGATTAATGATAAAACAATGCCGCCTTAATTATTAGATAACCACATAAGAGTTATAAATGAAACTAAGGAAGATTTAGATATGAAAGGTTTGATTTGTGTAAATAGAAGATTAGTTTACATGGATAATGTATTAATCTTGGTATAAGAGAAATGCTTAGAAAATGTAATGGTTGCAATATAAATTTATCTCGCATACTTTAATTATGTCATTGAATTGATTCATTGTAAAGTTAGTAAGTAGTGAAATGGGATAATTGTGAGTTCTTGTTCAATGTCTAAATCTTTGTGTGAAGTGGATATTGGAAGTCTTCCAAAGGCTAGGGGGATTTTTCCATTTGATGGATTCTATGCTTATTCATTTGAGATGGTTGCTTATGTATTGAATGAGTTTACAAGGGTCATTAGCCTTGCACGGTCTTTTCATCACTTTGATTGGGACTTGTATGCGAGATGGTTTATGCCTCACCTTGTTGTGTATGCTCATGAGGTTATGTGATTTTTGCAAGTTGGCTTTTCACTATTGTTTTGTTGGGTCCCCTAGTTGCTAGTAAGGGGAGTGGCTCTCAATGGGGGCCTGTGCACAAAGTGGCACTAGGGTAACCCATGTGAGAGTTTCTTAACTCAGTGATAACTTAAAATGAATTAGGGGGTTGGGTAGTTTAAACATTAATCAAGATAAGTGAATGTCTTGCCCATTCTTATAGTGTTTTTTTAGGCTTAGGATGGGTCGAGAAGGCCTGGTTGGAAAGACCAACTTTCTTGTCCTCACAAAAGGAAGGTTGGTTCTGCATGTGTCACCCTATGGGGTCAATGAATAGTGAGAGACTTCTAGGGTAATCATCGATGGGGGTCGGCAACTAGTGATAGACTACCAGGGTAACCCATGTCAAGACCATACGATGAAACTCTTCCCTCTACATACTAGTATTCTCTTGTTTGTTCTCTTCCTTGGTATGTGATGTCCTCTGGAAGCAACGTATGTTCTTTTGTGATGTGTTGTTGTTATGCTAGTTGTTCTCTGTTTAGTCTTGTTATGTTAGTTTGGTTGTCTTATTGTTGTTGATGTGGGACTAGGTGTTATATCCTAGTATGGGGGATGGACCTTTGGGTTCCACATGGTCGGGTGGAATGAGCCCTATACTCCATTGGGCTCCCTCACTTTATTCATGTCTATGTGACTACTTCTAGATATGAAGACTTGTGCACTTGTTCTAGTTCATGTGGACTATCTTATATGTACTTGTAATGTACTACAAATTAGTTATAGCATGTAATGTAATTATGATGTACTCTCCTCTCTCATTTGAGGAAACAATGATGTAATGATGCAATATTGTAATTAATTGTAAACTCTCCCTTGTAATGATAAATGTAACTAATGTTATTGTTAGTTTAATGATCTTTGATGTTTTTATATTATTGGCATGAAATGGTTATTTCATATTGATTGTTCAATTAAATGTGATGAATTAAATGGAATTTCATATTATTAAATGAATCTCATTTAATGTGCTAATAGCAATGATTACAATTCTTGCTAGTTTAGTTAATGGGAATCTAGTAGCTTAGTCATAGACCTTAGAGGACTTAGGTTATAATTCAAGTTATTGTTTCATTTGCAATCTCATGAACATTGTACCTTGAAAAAAAAAATCTCATTTTTGGGTGTTACAGTGTGTTGTCCTCTACGGTTTCATGGTGGGGTGTTACATGAAGTTAACCATTATGTGTGGTCCGAAATGATAGTTTTGGGTTCAATTCCTACCGTGTGACAAACTATGATTCAAATATTTCAAGATCTAGGCCAACTTGGCATATGCAATATTTATGGATGTTTTGGTCGACTTAATCAGTGCATAAGATATACAGATATATTGATATGTGTCTCTGGAAAGCGAAATAGGAACAAGAAAAAAGAACAAAAAAGGGAACACGAAGAAAGTGTGTGTGAAGGATGTGAGGTTATGGAAGAAGAACATAAAGTAAGAAAAGTGTGTGGTTGTAGTAGATCAGAATAATCAAATTTAGGAAAGAAAAAAATATGTGATCAGAGTAGAATCATTTAGTGATTATTGAACTTCATCTGGAATTGAATTCAACACAAGAAGGGTGTAATTTCATTAGTTCACTTTTGGCTTTAAGCCATAACTTTTGTATTCTGGCAGTGAGCCATCTTTTTGTATCTCTGTGGTAGTGAGCCCTCTGGGTTGTAGCCCTATGGATAGTGAGTCCTTATTTCAGGAAGTGACCCTTATCTCAAGTAGTGAGCCTTTTTGTAATTGTTTTGATATTCTCTATAGTGTGAGTTAATCCTTATTGTGATTTTTTGCTCATTGTGTTTTCCACATAAATCTGGTGTTATTGTGTTTGTGCATTTACAATTGATGGTTATCACTTAATCAATTTATGTGTTAACTTTGGTAATTGAATTTAAGGTTATAACCTATGAAAACTAATTCACCCCCCCTGTCAGTTGTCCTATCCAACATAGATATATAATTAGGGTTAGGTTTATGATGACTCTAACCATAATTGAATCCTAACCCTAAGTGTAACCCTAATTGATCATTAACCCTAACCCTAAGCTTTATCTTAAAAACCTAATTATAATAACATTAATAACCCTAATCTTAACCATGTAAACCTAAGCTTTATCACAAAACCCTAATTGAACCCTCAACCTAAGCTTGACCATAAACCTAATTAAACCCTAATTATAATTGAACCCTAACCCTATTCCTAACCTTTATTAATCCTTAATAACCATAAACCCTAATTGAATTATAATTTTAATTGAACCATAATCGTATCCCTAACTGTAGACACCTAAAAATGACCTAGGCTTGCAAGCTTCATTTTTACCATGTTCGTCCTAGCATAATTGTGACATTTAATTATGTCTTTGGTCCACATTCGACTATTGATTAAATAATTCATAATTATTTAATTAATTCATGTCATTTGTTCTTC
Source organism: Sequoia sempervirens (assembly GCA_007258455.2). Taxonomy (NCBI): domain Eukaryota; kingdom Viridiplantae; phylum Streptophyta; class Pinopsida; order Cupressales; family Cupressaceae; genus Sequoia; species Sequoia sempervirens. The sequence goes on along the minus strand of VDFB02281492.1, from coordinate 853,694,422 downwards.
ATGATTATTAAATAAATAAATTACATTTATTTATTTAATATGTCTCTAATCGTCTTAATTAAATGAATTGATTAATTTATTTAATTAATTAGTCTTATATGTTAAATTAAATAATTAAGTTTAATTATTTAATTGCCGATTTAATATTCCTCTCATTTTAAATAAATTAAATTATTTAAAATGTCATCTCAATCTTAACTGTCAGTCCATTTTGATAAATAATCTGAAAAAGATTATTTATTATCTCTCAAAATCCATAATTTGAATTAATTTAATTCAAATTGGTAATTAATCTTCCAAAAATCAAGCAATCGGGCAGATTCTTGATTTTTCAAATCTTATCTTCAGTCCAAATCTTATCTCTTTGATTTTTCGAATCTGGAAAATCAGGCAATCTTATCTTCTTGATTTTTCAAAAATCTTGCAAATCAGGCAATCTTGTCTTCTTAATTTTTCAAAAATATTTATTTTCTAATTAATTTCCTCATTTTTTCTCCACCGTCGATCCGATTATCTGAGACATTTTCTTGACCGTCCAATTAATGAATTTGCCCTAACCCTAATTAGGGATTCTTAGGTTTAATCTGGATCATTCATTTTAGGTTCTTGTCATCAATTTATCTCGTCTGTCCATTCGAAATTGCCTTTTCTATAAAATGCCATCTTCCCATTTTTCGAACACACACAGACATGCTGACATTTTTATATTTGCATAGGCATATTATAGGCATTTACTCACTTGCATTCTTAGACTTTTCCATTACTTATTATTTATATTTGATCAAGTTTAGACATTGTTAAGGCATAGGCATTGGCAATTGTAGTCATTGGCATAGGCATTTAGATTTTAATTAAAATCCTTCAAAACTTGCTTTAGTCTTGTCTTTTGTCATAGTTGCTCATACACAAATCTGAGGGCATCTTTATTTACTGCAAGCTAGGAGGTGTAACGAAGGTGAACCATGGAAGATGGAGAATTCAGGTGATATAATTACCTTTCGTTTTCATTGTATTCCTTTGTGCTTTGTTATGTTCAATGGATTGTAATGTTATTTGATCTAACCATCTAAAAATCTATTTTTCCCTTGATTACATTGGTGAATCTGACATTTTGTAGAAAAAATTGTGTTTTCTTGTTTGTTTTCACTATTTTGCAGGTTACAGCCAAAAAGTCATACAAACCCCGTCACCTTCTTTTGAGCATAGAAAAATAGGAAAATAGAATCATTTAAAATGTTTTCTAGGTTTTGTGGATCTCAGTCTCAGATTTCCATAACTACAGACGGCTTTAAATTTTATTAAGATTTGAGAAAGTTATGGCTATTTTACTAATCATAGTTTTTTTTAATTTAGTTTTTGAAACCCGTGTTCCTTTTTGTCTATAACATTTTTTTTGTGCAGAATCATGGAAAATACTTTCTAAATTTTGAAGGTTTGCTTTTTAGCTTTCCATGGATATCTACCACTTAAGTTTTTGTTAAGTTTTGAGCAAGTTATTGCTGTTTTAATTTGCTGCTATCATTAAATTATTATTTTTATTTTTTTGTTACTAATCAAGATTTGCAGCTTGTTGGCGGTTACTATTCGTGGGTTGAAGACAAACACTAAACTACTAATGGATTGTCTTGTAGGTTCGATTGTCAAAGTCCAAACAACAAAACAATGTGTTTGCATTTTTAGTAGTGTAACTCACATTTTATTTGGTGCAATTAAAATGAACCTATGCTTTCTTTGTTTGACTGTGTTTTCAAGATGGTAGGTGATTATGCTCTCACCTTGTGAAAAATCAGTGATCAAAAAACCAGACCCATTTTTATCTATTGTACACCCTCACGATTTGGTATATCGAAGTATCCTCTTCCCTTGCGCACTTGTGCGATCCTAGGTGTAAGAGAAATAGTTACTGACTCTAGAACTTGGGCCTGTTCTGGTGGGAAAAAGTACTCACCCCAGGACGACTCAGACCAGTAGCACCCTGACACCGAGGGACTTCCAGCCGGTATATAAAAGTGGGTTCTTGGGAAAAGCCCAAGAATCACGAGTGTGGTTCTGACGAGATGGATCCAAAAGGGGACTCTCGCCGCATGGATCATGCCCCACAAATGGAATGCCCGAATTAAACACCTCTTGTCTTAGTGTCCAACTGTTCTATTGGCCGTTGCTTGGTATAGTGTGGGGTACATTATCATGCCCGAAGACACTCACTACTGATCCCCTTGAGTAGAGATAGCAATTCTTGGGATGTCACTACCCAAAGAATCTAAATTTGGTGTGCTGGAATGACGTTAATGAGCCGTGGAGGGGAGCCAATGCCACCAAATTTCTAAGTTATCCGCTCTCAAGAAGGAAAGGTGTTTATCACCAATCCAAGGTATATCGGTGGGCTATACCAAGTATACAAACCCTTGGAATTTTGGCCTTTTAGGATTGTACTTGTCTCATGTGTGCTTGCTTACAGTCAAAATATCGTGCTTGCAAGTGTTTTCTGGATACTAAAACAAACCAAACAACGGTCAAACATCTAGAAACAACCAAGTCAAACATTGGACCTTTTCTGATCCATTTCACAACATGAATATTTTTGAACCATTCATACAAAGAGACCAAAATGGACAAGTATATTTCAAAGACATAGAAGCTGCAGCGCAAAATCCTGACATAGTCTCCTTTGTAAAAAAATATATCTTACGTGACCCTCAAAGGTATCTAGCCATGCTTTTGGACTTAGGGGCTAAGTTACCACAAGGATTTGACATAAATACTTTGCCACCTCAATCCATCTACCCTCACAATCAACAGTCACTTGACACAAATCCTGTCATTAATTCACAACAAGCGTCCACTTATCACCCTTATCCTAACCTTGACAAGGGAAGCCAACTGTCCAATAGTCCATTCCAAACCTCCATGTCATATTCTGACCCTTCACCTATTAATCATGTCCAAGTCTGCATCCCTTATCAACCATCTACCAACTCATGTCAAGTCCCCACATCATACCATACCGATCCGGTCCAAGTCTCCATGTCTTATTTCAATCAACCTTACACCAATCCAGTTGAAGTCTCCATGCCATATCCTTGTCCTTCAAAAGTTAATCCAGTCCAAGACTCCATGACATATCCGGTCCAAGACTCCATGTCCTATCTTTGTCCCTCACATGCTAGTCCAGTCCAAGTCCCCATGTCACATCCTATGCCATCACATCCTAATCCAGTCCAAGACTCCATGGCATATCCAGTCCAAGTCTCCATGTCCTATCCTAGTCCTTCATCCATTAATCATTTTCAAGTCATCCCCTCACAAGCCACATCTAGTCATGAAATTTTTGTCATTCCTCAAAGTCAGATCCCATCGTCTACACTTGAGGATACATGTCAAAATGAAAGCCCAAAGCATGACCTTATGATGTCACCCTCATGTCAAGAACAAGGTAGTTCATCCAATGACCCTATATTTCAGTCCATCCATGAAGTCCTTCAAGACAATCATGACATCCAGAACACACCTCTCCTTGACAATGACTCTATTTCTAACTATATAATCCATGACAACCCCATCTTCGAGCAAGACCCTACCATTGACCAAGAAATCCAAAATGGTCCACTCCTTAACCTTTATGCCATTCATGATCAAACACTTGTGGACCCTATAAAGGCCTCTACTATTGACACTTCCCACGATGAGACACTTGCCTTCATGGGACACATAGATGATATTCCTCCAAAACAAGAATCTTCCACTAGGGACACACTTGCATATGATCAAGTTATAGCTAAAATCATTGGACTCTATGACACTAAACATAATGATGGCTTCGACATTGCCTTGGAAGCACCAACAAAATTATTTGAACCTGACATGTCGCATGATTAGACCAAAGGTATCAGTCAGGAATATGTCCAACATGATAATGAAGCTAAGACACGTTATCAAATAGGGTCATCTACCTTTGTCAGAGTAGGCTTTCTCGCAGATGAAAATATTACAAGTGACAGTGTCCATAGACATCATGATGGGTTAGCATCTTGCTTTCAAAACAACAAATACCCCATCGCAAATAAAATTTGTCAAAGCATGCAATATCAAGGCAAAGGACTAGGCATACATGAGCAAGGCATTCTTGATCCAATACAGCTTCAGGCAAATTACATATGTCAAGGTCTTGGTTATTCCTCAGACAACAAATCAAACGATGTCAGTGGTGCCTCCTCGATACTAGGGGCAACCTTGTCAGATACAAATGTCAAAATGGAATCCATGAGAAATACTTGTCATAAGATTGCTGACAACACCCCCTCCATCCACACCATAAATCGTCATTCTATCATGAATAAACCTTCCCTTTGGAACCAACAAAAACAAAACTCTTACAAGTCAAAAGATCAAAATCAAATGTCAAAGGCCATTGAATCAAACAAAAGGACAAGTGGACAAATGAAATTAAAATGGATCCCAAAGAAAGATGGATCAAACAAAGACACCAAGTCAAATACAAAAGTCAATCACAATGTGGAGCCACAAGACAAGAGGACTCCAACATATAACACATGTCCACCTCCTTCAAAATGGTCATTAAACAAGGCATCTAAGAGTGTTGGTTCCAAACACTATCCCTCCAAAATCCGTCATCCACCATACCAAGTTTGAAGAATAAAAAGTGATTCGTTCAAATGTCCAAACAACCTTTCCATATCCGCCATCATTTGTCATAATCCTACATCTCATCTAAAGTCCAAAAATCTCATGTCACACATCTGTCACATCTTGGCAGCAACTCTTTACCACAAGCACTCTCATGGAATTCTATCACGATGTGTGTATTCTAATAAGGCCAACTCTAGTATCAGAAAGGACCATGATGACATCAATCAGTTGTATGAAAGTGCTATGATCCAGACAAGACAACTCCTTCAACAAGGTCATTATTGGCATATCATGGCACCAGTCTCTACACCAGCACCGTCAGTGGATTCAGAACAGTCAGTGGTTATCTAAAGCATCCAGGCTATCCACAAAATCAGAAATACAAGAAAATAAAATCAAAAATCAAAAAATCGTCACCCTGATGAAAACCTGGCAAACAGGTGCCCTGGATAAGTACCATGATGAAAACCTGGCAAACAGGTGTTATGTGTAAAATAAATTGTTTATGTGGAATTTTATACTTGGGGGCAAGTCGTCTCATCTCCTAGGCCTTCCTCTTGGCATTGGCATTCGACCATTTAATCCATATCATTCCCACCTATCTTGGTCTTGACATAAAACTGGCACACATAAATCATGCTTTGGGAAAACTCTTGACATGTCTATCCTTCAGTCATACACGATTCACAAAACATTATGTCATTGACCGTCCTAGTGTTCTTGTCCTTATACGACATAGTCCTTGAAAATCATATGACAATTCCATTAGTCTCATGTCTCATGTCTTTTACCAAGGCCACCCACTATCCTTTCATGCCTGTCACCTATCTTGGTTTTCCCTTGTCAAACGGTCTAAGGATAATTATCATCCCATCTAGCCCTAACCAAGTAATTCCAAATGCAACGAGTCTAATTCATACAAGCACATTATCTAAAATTTTACTTGACTGCGTTCCTGGCCCAACTGTAGACCTCCATACTTTCATCACATTATCGTCATTGTCCTCACGTTGTTTCAAGATGCGTCCTTCCCACATCAAACAACGTTGTCATCACCTGTCAATTGGTATTCAACTTGACTAGGGGCACAATCATGTTTGTCCTTGAATTCTCATGTGTAGGCATCAGTCATATGCATTTGTCACGATCCTCTTAAATTTGAAAATCCAAAAAAATCATAAAATGACAAAAAGACCAAAAACATCATAAAATGTCCTGAAAAAAGACAAAAACATCATAAAATGTCCTAAAAAAAAGACCCAAGAATCATAAAATGTCCAAAGAAAAACACAAAAACATCCAAATCAATGTCAAAATCCTAAAAATGGAGTCAAAGTCAGTCATGTCAGTCAGTCCATGTCATTGTTGAACTACGTTGTCTCTACGCATTTGCTACGTAGGCAAGGCCATCAGTCGATGAGTCCCTGAGACATTAGGTTAGTCATTTTAGATTGGTCCAAATAAAATCATGGCATTTGTCACAATCGTCACATCGGTCAAATAAGTCAGATAGTCAAACTTAGACACAAGACAGTCATTCAAAATGTCAATGTCAAAATTGGTCAAAATCAGACATCACAGTCCAATCAATCATACAGTCAACATCAGTCAACTTGCCAAAACATATTACTCAAAACAATGTCAGTCTCGTCACTCTTTGGTTCTCTTCAAGATGTGTCCTTCTTGGAGTTAGACTTCGTCAAAATGTCCTTTGCCTTTTTCAGGATGTGTCCTTCCTGACAATAGGCTCTGTCAAACTGTCAACACTGTCAAATTGGAAAAACTCTTAAACTGTCAAAACTGTCAAACTGACAAGAAATCAACATTGGCAAAGAAAATTAAATGGCTGTTAAGTTGTTTGGTCTATCTTGTCTTATATTTTGACTATCTTGGCTATTTTGTCTTATCTTTTTACTGTCTTGTCTTTTTGGTCATGTTACTAGTTACATCAAGGATGTTCCATGAAGGATTTAGAGGTGCGATGACGTCTCCTGGCCTATTTTATTATCTTTGACTGTTGTCTGTGGATTGTCTTGACAAAAAGACTAGGGCAACTTTACCCTTAGTATGAGTTAGGACATTCCTTGTCTGTGACTAACTGTTTTTCAAGTGGATGACCTTGCACACCTTGGTCTATGTCATATCATGGTGTTTGTTGTCCATTTGTGTCATTTTTACCGCCCAATGATGAATAAGAGCAATAAATATTAGTCCTATGGAAATGTTTTGAAGGATTTGGTCTAGGAACTAACATGCATCTTCTTTAGTCTTGCCATCTTCTCTGTCTCATCTCATATAGGCATTGCATCCATATCATCATCCATATCTTTTGCACTAACATTTCTTTGTCTCTTTGTATTCTAGTCTTCTCATCCATTTCGAGAGCACACCCATGTTCTTGGAACCTATTTGTCCTCTCGAGGGGGCATACCGATACCCTCCTCATCATTCTTCCTCATCTTATTTTGCACTAGGGCATTTTTTGACTTATTTTCTTTGTCACAATGCAACAAGTGACATTATGACAAAGAGGGGCAAAATGTAGACACCTAAAAATGACCTAGGCCTGCAAGCTTCATTTTTACCACGTTCGTCCTAGCATAATTGTGACATTTAATTATGTCCTTGGTCCACATTCGACTATTGATTAAATAATTCATAATTATTTAATTAATTCATGTCATTTGTTCTTCATGATTATTAAATAAATAAATTTCATTTATTTATTAAATATGTCATTAATTGTCTAAGTCTTTCCTTAATTAAATAAATGTCTTAATTTATTTAATTTCCCTTTCTGCATTTAATTCTTCCTGATTATTAAATAAATAAATTACATTTATTTATTTAATATGTCACTAATCGTCTTAATTAAATGAATTGATTAATTTATTTAATTAATTAGTCTTATCTGCTAAATTAAATAATTAAGTTTAATTATTTAATTGCCGATTTAATATTCCTCTCATTTTAAATAAATTAAATTATTTAAAATGTCATCTCAATCTTAACTGTCAGTCCATTTTAATAAATAATCTGAAAAAGATTATTTATTATCTCTCAAAATCCATAATTTGAATTAATTTAACTCAAATTGGTAATTAATCTTCCAAAAATTAAGCAATCGGGCAGATTCTTGATTTTCCAAATCTTATCTTCAGTCCAAATCTTATCTCTTTGATTTTTCGAATCTGGCAAATCAGGCAATCTTATCTTCTTGATTTTTCAAAAATCTTGCAAATCAGGCAATCTTATCTTCTTAATTTTTCAAAAATCTTTATTTTCTAATTAATTTCCTCATTTTTTCTCCACCGTCGATCCGATTATCTGAGACATTTTCTTGACCGTCCGATTAATGAATTTTCCCTAACCCTAATTAGGGATTCTCATGTTTAATCTGGATCGTTCATTTTAGGTTCTTGTCATCAATTTATCTCATCCATCCATTTGAAATGGCCTTTTCTATAAATTGCCATCTTCTTCCCATTTTTCGAACACACACAGACATGCTGACATTTTTATATTTGCATAGGCATATTATAGGCATTTACTCACTTGAATTCTAAGACTTTTCCATTACTTAGTATTTATATTTGAACAAGTTTAGACATTGTTGAGGCATAGGCATTGGCAATTGTAGTCATTGGCATAGGCATTTAGATTTTAATTAAAATCCTTCAAAACTTGCTTTAGTCTTGTTTTTTGTCATAGTAGCTCATACACAAATCTAAGGGCATATTTATTTACTACAAGCTAGGAGGTGTAACAAAGGTGAACCATGGAAGATAGAGAATTCAGGTGATATAATTACCTTTCATTTTCATTGTATTCCTTTGTGCTTCGTTATGTTCAATGGATTGTAATGTTATTTGATCTAACCATCTAAAAATATATTTTTCCCTTGATTACACTAACCATAATTGAATTATAACCCTTACTCTAATTGAACTCTAACCCTAATAAAAAGACCCTTACCCTAATAGATACCTAATTGAACCTTAACACCAATCCTACTAGTAAACCTAATTGAAACCTAGCTATAATCGTAATTAAACCTCAATTCTAATTAAATTGTAACCATAATTGAACCATAACAATAACCCCAACTCTAATTGAACCATTATTGAAACTTAACCCTAATTAATTTAATTAAACCATAACCCTAAACCCTAATTGAATCATAACCTTAATTAAAGAATAGCCATTTCCATAATTGAACCCTAACCCTAACCTTAAGAATAATTGAACCCTAGCCCTAATTAAATCCTTTTTGAACTCTAATTGAACCTTAAGTCTAATAATAAATGTAAGTAAATCTCAGTTGAACCCTATCCCTAACCTAAATTATAACACTAATTTCAAACCCTATTATAAACCTAAAATATATTGAATAATTAAGATCTTTTATGAGATAGATAAGCTAAAAAATGAAATAACATAATTATAGATCAGAGATTCCAAGAGATGTGCAAATTTCAAGATGATAAAATAGCATTAGGAGTTTGAAAAGAAAATCTACAAAATAATGACTACAACATCAAGGTGTATGTATGTAAAAGTGTGCAACAATGCAAGAGAATGAATGGAAATACAAGCTAGGTAGTGATTTTATATAGATCTAAGCAGATGATGGAGGTGGAAAATCCAACCAATAGGAATTAACCACCAAAAGTGGAGATGACCACCAAAAGTGGAAAGTGTTCCACCCTTTAAGGAAGGGGACACCACATCACTTATCTCCTACTTATTGAATGATAAACTCACTTTATTATCCTAAGAAAGCTTAATAAAAGTGTAGGAAAAATCTAGGACTAAGGGAAAATAAATTAACCCACTAAGAAAATAAAAACTTACACCAACACCCCCGTTAAGCATAGCTTAGGAGGATGCAAAGATGATGGGTTATGATAAATAAAACCATGCTAGGTACCCATGTAAATATAAAATTTCCCCCAAAATAAGAAACCCCATCCCACAAGAAGGAAGTACACTCCCACATAATAGAGAGAGAAATGAAGTGGAAGGATAAAGAAGCCCCCCAAAGAGGTCTAATGGTAGATGCTCAAAGGTGAATGTAGAAGTGACCCACAATCATCGAAAAATGTTCCTCCCCTTAGGAAGAAATAAAAAAAAGGTGTATGTGAGTTATCTCCCCACTCTTGAAAATAATTTTTAGGAATAAAACTCAAGATTTATGGAGTCTCTGAACTCGGCTCAAGTGTCCCCATGCTGATGCTAAAAGCTGTTATAATCAAATTAGGTATTCTAGGCCACATTGCTGAAAATGAAAAGTTGGAATCTACTAGAGAATGATGTAGAACACCATCCAAAAACTTAAGTATCTTCTCTAAAGAGATTTTCCCCAAATAATGATCCAAAGTATCCACACTCATGTGAAACTGTGAGGAATGATCATGTAGAGATTAAACAAGAGGGTCAAAATCTTCCGTCACAATAATTGAAGAAGAATCAAATTTATCAAAGAGAAGGTGAATATAATTGATAGTGTCTCCCAAATCTAGAGTATATGTCTCCATAAAAAAATATGAAATACCTATTAAGAGATCATTCCAAAAAGCTAAATTTGAAAGACAATGCATGTACTACTACAAAGAATCATTCAAACCTTTCGAAGAAGAAAAATTGGAATTTGACAAGTTTGAGAGATGGGATTTTCTAGAACTTATTTTATCTAGCTATATTACATGATTTCTAGGTAGTTAGTTGTCTCATGTCATATGATTAAGAAACTTGTCATGATCTTGTCTAATCCCATCTCTCAACCTTTCCTTTATAAGCAAGGTGTCTCATGTAAATTTGTATGCAATCAATTGAAGCTCATTGAATCATATTCAACCATCAATTCAATCTTGCATTGTGAAGCAAGCTTTCTTTCCATTCTCTCTCTTGTGGAAGTGGTTTTGGTCTAGCAACTATTCCTAGGGGTGTTGGGGAGTCACCATTTTTTGCCAGATTTTCCCCCCTATAGCCCCAAAATAGATATTGTTTTCATCTTATCATAACTTTTGCAAACTGAGGCCATTTTTCAGAAACGAGGTATCATCAGAAAGCTAGAAGTGTCAACTTTTCAGTGGTGCAAATATTTTGCAAGGATTTTTCAATTTTGTCCCATATTTTTTAGGTTGAAGATAGATCTCCATTTTTAGCTTGTAGAGCTCATATCTTTCTAAATGGGTTTTTTAATTACTTTGGAGAAAGGGAACTATAGAAAATGGAGTAATTTGATCACCACTCATATTGGTGAGTGGAATCTATTGCCATATTTGTTTAATAAAGTTTTTTGTCCTAGCACAAATGATGAGTATTGCATTTGGAAAGGCTTTAGGGCTAGAGTCTTTAGAGTTATTTTTGAAAATGTAAATAATGACATTTTGGAGACACTTATTCACTTTGAATGTCCTCATGCTCTTTGGACTCACATTAGAGAGGTGTATGGAGACCATGATTCTTCTCCATCTCTTGAAGATCCTCTTTCCAACTCCAATGTGCTTCTTCATTCTTTAGAGGTGATAACCCATGATTGTGATCCTTTCGAGGAGATTGCAGATGCTTCAAAGGTTCCTAATTCTTCATATTTTGTTGATTAGTCATTGAGTACTACTAGTGATTCATTTCAATAGGTATCTAAGAGTCTTCTTGATTGGGATTCCTATTTGATAGGCATTGATTCTTTATTTGTGGAGTCTCACATTTCAGATTTGGAGGACACACATGAGGGAGTTTCTCTCCTATTTGATGATAGTCATGGATCAACTATTGTCACTTCATTTTTGTCTATGGATTTTGTTCAAGATTAGTTTCCACTTGTTCTTGGTTTTCCATAATTTGTTGTGATTGTGCATGTACCTGATTGGATTGTGGCATCACCATCATCATCCAAGAACTTGGAAACACATGAGTAGATTTCAGGGACACAATCTTCATACATATGGATTCCTCTTCCTACTTCCTATCCAAAATAGGAAGCACTCCTACAGTTGTATTTAGTGTATCTTCTTCCTAAGGGGAGAAACATTGTTTGTAGACATTGGATTATGTTTTGTCTTCAGAGATTAACCAAACTTGCAGGTGATCACACATTATGGGGGGAATATCTTATCTCTCTATTACCCTCTTATGGGGGCTTCATTGATTATATATACATGATGGATGTAGTCCTTAGGGGGTATAATTGAGTCCTCCATACATCATGTTTTCTTTGGTTTGTTTTCTCTCTTTTGGAGAGGAGTTTTATCCTAATGGGTTTTCTCCTTTTCTTTGCTTGTGAGAGATTGTTTTCATTTGCATATGTAAATGGGTACCTAACATGGCTTCCTAACTGGGACCCATAATCTTCATCTTTTCATAGTATTTGCATAATAACCTTCTCGCTAAGTTGCACTTAAGGAGGGGTGTTGGTGTGAATAAGTGTATTGTACCTAGCTAATTCATTCACTAGGTAATTAGGGGACATATTCACATGGTTAAGTTTACTTAGAATATAAGAATATTTGTAGAAGTCTTAGTTGGATTTTATAGAACTTATCTTATTTAGTTATATTTCATGATTCCTAGGTAGTTATTTGTCTCATGTAATAGGATTAAGACACTTGTCATGATCTTGTCTAATCCTATCTCTCAACCTTGCCTTTATAAGCAAGGCATCTCATGTACATTTGTATGCAATCAATTGAAGCTCATTGAATCATATTCAACCATCAATTCAATCTTGCATTGTGAAACAAAATTTCTTGCCATTCTCTCTCTTGTGGAAGTGGTTTTGGTGTAGTAACTATTCTTGGGGGTGTTGTAGAGTCACCATGTTTTGCTAGATTTGCCCCCCTATAGCCCCAAAATAGCTACTTTTTTTATTTTATTATAACTTTTGCAAACAGAGGCCATTTTTCAGAAACGAGGTATCATCTGAAAGATGGAAGTGTCAACATTTTAGTGGTGTAGATATTTTTCAAGGATTTTGCAATTTTGTGCCATATTATCCAGTTGAAGAGAAATCTCCATTTTTGGCTTTTGGAGCCTATATCTTTGTAAATGGGTTTTTTAATTACTTTGGAGAAAGGGAACTATAGGAAATGGAGTAATTTAATCCTCACTCATATTGGTGAGTGGAATTTATTGTGATATTTTTTTAATAAAGTTACTTGTCCTATTACAAATGATGAGTATTTCATTTGGAAAGGCTTTAGGGCTAGAGTCTTTAGAGTTATTTTTGAAAATGTAAATGATGACATTTTGGAGACACTTATTCACTTCAAATGTCCTCATGCTCTTTGGACTCACATTAGAGAGGTGTATGGAGACCATGATTCTTCTCCATCTCTTGAAGATCCTCTTTCCAACTCCAATGTGCTTCTTCATTCTTTAGAGTTGATAACCCATGCTTGTGATCCTTTGGAGGAGATTTCAAATGCTTCAGAGGTTTCTAATTCTTCATCTTCTTTTCATGATTTATTGAGTACCACTAGTGATTCATTTCAATAGGTATCTAAGAGTCTTCCTAATTGGGATTCCTATTTGACAAAAAATGCTTCTTTGCTTGTGGAGTCTCACATTTTAGATTTGGAGGACACACTTGAGGGAGTTTCTCTCCTATTTGATGATAGTCATGGATCAACTATTGTCACTTCATGTTTTTCTATGGAGTTTTTTCAAGAATAGTTTCCACTTGTTCCTTGTTTGTAAGAGTTTGTTCTTATTGGGAATGTACCTGATTTGATTGTGGCATCGCCATCACCATCCAAGAACTTGGAAACACATGAGCAGATTTTAGGGACACAATCTTCATACATATGGATTCCTCTTCCTACTTCCTATCCAAAATGGGAAGCATTCCTACAGTTGTATTTGGTGTGTCTTCTTCTGAAGGGGAGAAACATTATTTGTAGACATTGGATTATGTTTTGTCTTCACACATTAACCAAACTTGTAGGTGATCACACATTATGGGGGGGATATCTTATCTCTCTATTACCCTCTTATGGGGGGGTCATTGATTGTATATACATGATGGATGTAGTCCTTGGGGGGTATAATTGAGTCCTCCATACATCATGTTTTCTTTGTTTTGTTTTCTCTATTTTGGAGAGGAGTTTTATCCTAATGGGTTTTCTCCTTTTCTTTGCTTGTGAGAGATTGTTTTCATTTGCATATGTAAATGGGTACCTAGCATAGCCTCATAGCTGGGACCCATAGTCTTCATCTTTACATAGTATTTGCATAATAATATTCTCTCTAAGTTGCACTTAAGGGGGGGTGTTGGTGTGAATAAATGTCTTGTACCTAGCTAATTCATTCACTAGGTAATTAGGGGACATATTCACATGGTTAAGTTTACTTAGGATATAAGATTCTTTCTAGAAGTCTTAGTTGGATTTTCTAGAACTTATCTTACCTAGCTATATTGCATGATTCCTAGGTAGTTAGTTGTCTCATTTCATAGGATTAAGACACTTGTCATGATCTTGTCTAATCCTATCTCTCAACCTTGCCTTTATAAGCAAGGCATATCATGTACATTTGTATACAATCAATTGAAGCTCACTGAATAATATTCAACCATCAATTCAATCTTGCATTGTAAGGAAAGCTTTCTTGCCATTCTCTCTCTTGTGGAAGTGGTTTTGGTCTAGCAACTGTTCCTGGGGGTGTTGGGGAGTCACCTTTTTTTGTCAAAATTTCCCCCCTATAGCCCCAAAATAGCTATTTTTTTTCATTTTATCATAACTTTTGCAAACAGAGGCCATTTTTCAGAAACGAGGTATCATCAAAAAGTTGGAAGTGTCAAATTTTGAGTGGTATAGATATTTTGCAAGGATTTTACAATTTGTGTCATATTTTCCAAGTTGAAGAAAAATCTCCATTTTTGGCTTTCAAAGCTCATATCTTTGTAAATGGGTTTTTTAAATACTTTGGAGAAAGGGAACTAGAGGAAATGGAGTAATTTGATCCTCACTCATCTTGGTGAGTGGAATTTATTGCCATATTTGTTTAATAAAGTTCCTTGTCCCAACACAGATGATGAGTATTGCATTTGGAAAGGCTTTAGGGCTAGAGTCTTTAGAGTTATTTTTTAAAATGTAAATGATGACATTTTGGAAACACTTATTCACTTCGAATATCCTTATGGGTATGTGCAGGATCATGATGGGCCAAATAGTGGCAATATGATGGGTATGTGGCTGACAACCTTATTTTTTACCCAAAATTGATGAAATGAAAAAGGTTTTTAGAGGAGATTCTCATCTTTCCACTAATATAAATAATGCTTTACTTTGAATTTAATAAATAATTATTATTCATTTTCTATTTAAATTATGACTAAAGTCTTACTTGATAGGCTGATTGAAAAACATCTATAGCTTTCAAATAGTATTGATTTTTTTGAATCCAAAAACATGCATCATATTCTATGCTTTACATTCTATAGGATTAAAAAAAAATGAATTTCATGAAGTTTTGACCAAGTTAAGGTGGTTAGATGTATGAATTTTTATATTTTTTAAAATTTGTTAAAAAAAATTCATAATTAATTAATTACTTGGAAAAAATTATAAAAAAATATGCATCACATCCGGACATGAGTCCTCTACTTATATCTAAAATATTATAAAAAAATATTATCATTTTATTGTGCTTAGGGTGGTCAGACAGACTCCTACTTATTTTTTCCTGAAATTTAAGTACTCATTGAAATTTCAAATTTTCACCAAATAGATTTTGTTTTTTAAAAACAAACCTAGTAGTTTAGAAACTACATTCAATTTTCTATAGATACTATTCTTACATATTTTTTAAATAATATAGATAACTTATTCATTTTTTTACATCAAATTGCCTAACTCTGATTTTTCTAATTTTTTTGCCACTTAAGGGCTTGTTTTTTCCATCTTGATCCTACACATACCCTCATACTCTTTGGAATCACATTAGAGAGGTGTATGGATACCATGATTCTTCTCCATCTCGTGAAGATCCTCTTTCCAACTCCAGTGTACTTCATTCTTCAAAGTTGATAACCCATGCTTGTGATCCTTTGGAGGAGATTGCAGATGCTTCAGAGGTTCCTAATTCTTCATCTTTTATTGATGAGTCATTGAGTACTACCAGTGATTCATTTCAATAGGTATTTGAGAGTCTTCTTGATTGGGATTCCTATTTGACAGACATTGCTTCTTTGTTTATGGAGTCTCACATTTCAAATTTGGAGGACACACTTGAGGGAGTTTCTCTCCTATTTGATGATAGTCACCAATCAACTATTGTCACTTCATGTTTATCTATGGAGTTTGTTCAAGATCAATTTCCACTTGTTCCTAGTTTTTTACAGTTTGTTGTGGTTGGGAATGTACCTAATTGGATTGTGGCATCACTATCATCATCCAAGAACTTGGCAACACATGAGCAGATTTCAGGGACACAATCTTCATACATATGGATTCATCTTCCTACTTCCTATCCAAAATGGGAAGCATTCCTACAGTTTTATTTGGATTATCTTCTTCCTTAGGGGAGAAACATTATTTGTAGACATTGGATTATGCTTTTTCTTCATACATTAACCAAACTTGCAGGTGATCACACATTATGGGGGGATATCTTATCTTTCTATTACCCTCTTATGGGGGGTCATTGATTGTATATACATGATGGATATAGTCCTTGGGGGCTATCATTGAGTCCTCCATACATCATGTTTTTTTTTTTTTTCTCTCTTTTGGAGAGGAGTTTTATCGTAATGGGGTTTCTCCTTTTCTATGCTTGTGAAAGTTTTTTTTCATTTGCATATGTAAATGGGTACTTAACATGGCCTTGTAGTCGGGACCCATAGTCTTCATATTTGCATAGTCTTTGCATAATAATCTTCTCCCTAAGTTGGACTTAAGGGGGGGTGTTGGTGTGAAAAAATGTCTTGTACCTATCTAATTCATTCTCCAAGTAATTAGGGGACATATTAACATGGTTAAGTTTACTTCTAGGATATAAGATTCTTTCTAGAAGTCTTATTTGGCTTTTCTAGAACTTATCTTATCTAGCTATATTGCATGAATCCTCGGTAGTTAGTTGTCTCATATCATAGGATTAAGAAACTTGTCATGATCTTGTCTAATCCTATCTCTTAACCTTTCCTTTATAAGCAAGGCATCTCATGTACATTTGTATGCAATCAATCGTATCTCATTGAATCATATTCAACCATCAATTCAATCTTGCATTGTGAAGCAATCTTTCTTTCCATTCTCTCTCTTGTGGAAGTGGTTTTGGTCTAGAAACTATTCTTGGGGGTGTTGGGGAGTCACCATTTACTCCACAAAAATAAAGACTGAATAATTTGGACCAAGTTTAGAGAGAATACTTAAGATCAATTATTTATCATCTTTCTAAATTCCACAGTGTTTCAATTGTAATATTATGACCTTTAGTTTGGTGAAGAAGTCCTGTATTGTATCAAAACTTGAAGTACTTAAACCTATTAGCTCATTCTCTAATTGATGATAGGTCTTTTAATTCATCTTAAGCACCAAAGAGCTTTCCCAATATTTTCCAAACTTCATTTGGTGTAGACAAAGATTCAACTTGAAAGAGAAAATCTAGAGATACAAACATACATAAAGTTCCAAATACTTCATCACACTTATTAAACCATTTTGTATTTTCTACATCAATTTTTGCTTCAATTTCTAGTCCCATTGTTACCTTATACAATCCATACTTTTTAAACTAGAGTGACATTTTACTTTTCCAATCAAAATAGTTGTAGGGTGTTAATATGGGAATTGTTGTTTGATCCATTTTAGGTAGAAAAGAAGATTATTTTTGATTGCACAAAAAGAGAAAGAAAAATACAAAAAAGAGACACCCCCATTTCCACTACTCTTAGAAATTACCCCCATGATAGTACAACATTGGAACTTTATGATTAGTGCGTTTACAAAGACTTTTCAAAGATACAATGGTCAATATGCCCATAATGACCAAAATTATAAATTATGATATAAAATAAACTAGAGATAAAATATGAAAAAAAAAAAATCCCTGTAGCTATGTATTACTCTTCAATACCTTTCCAATGCCTATTTGTTTCCAAAAAATGGAGCTCTGAGGTGAAAGTTATGGTTCATTGAAGAAAAAATTGCAATAATAGCTTTAACCTACAATATCTAGTAGAAAATGGAGAAAAATATTTTCAAAACCTCTATAGATAAAAAGTGCTCATCTCCAACTTTCCAATGATATCTCGATTGCCAAAAAAGAACACCGTGGTGAAAATTTATAAGTTTTTTTTAAAAATGGCTGAATTTTGCCTACAGTGATGACCCCTCTAACAAAATAAAAAATAATAAAAAATAAAATTCACCTAAAATAGATAAATTTTATATGATAATATGGGTTTTTGGGCCTTGTGAATGCAATGGAAAGGTCCTTTTGGGCCAAACAATACTATTGCAATAGTTGTTTGCCAGATCTAAGCTTTAAACCCTTGTTTGCTACTATCATATGGTGGCCACATTTAGTGACACAAAAGCCAAATATGACTTTATTGACCCCCTGGATGCAATGATACAATAAAAATTTCTACCGTTGTAGCTTGAATAGCTTTAATCACCATATCTCACCAAAAACACACATGTAAATATAGGATTAATAGATCTTCACAATTCCTTTCTGATTGTCTAGATTGTATTGAAATGCAAGAGAAGATCATATGGAAATTTACAAGATCATACAAAAAAAACTCCAATCTCTTAATTAAGAATCCAAGTACTCAAAACTCTCAAAATCTAAGCTCTGATACCATGTTAGAAATTTGAAATAGATTTAATAACCAAGATCTTCTATGAGAGAGATAAGCTATAAAAATATAAATGAAATAACACAAATATAGACTTGAGATTTCAAGAGATGTGCAAATGCCAAGATGACAAAACTGCATTAGGAGCTTAAAGAAAATCTATAGAATAATGGCTACATGAATCAAGGTGTGTTTATGTTAAAGTATGCAACAATGCAAGAGAATGAATGAAAATACAAGCTAGGTAGTGAGTTTATATATAACTAAGGGGATGTTAGAGGTGGAAAATCCAACCAATAGGAATTAACCATCAAAAGTGGATATGGACCATCAAAAGTGGAGATGACCACCAAAAGTGGAAAGTGTTCCACCTTTTAAGGAAGGGGACACTACATCATTTAACTCCTTGTTATTAAATGATAAACTCGCTTTATTATCTTAAGCAAGCTTAATAAAAGTGTAGGAAAAATAAAAATTTACACTAACCCTATTTAAACCTTAACTCTGACCCTAATTAAAACCTAAACCTAACCCTAATTAAACTATAAACCTAATCAAGAACCCTAACCTTTATATAACACTAATAAAACTTTAACCTTAGCCATAAACTCTAAGTTAATCATATCCTTGATTGAAGTCTATCCCTTACCCTAATTGAACCCTATATTTAACCCTAATTGAAGCTTATTTGTAATCCTCATTGACCCTAAGCATAATCCTATTTGAATCCTAACTATAATTAAACCTTAACCCTAACCCTAATTGAACCCTAATCCTAACTCTAAATAAAAAAAGATTAATTAAATCTTAGAAAATAATAAATCTTGATTAATATGTTTAGCTCTCAATATTGAACTTGTAACTCATTAAAAATTATCATTAATTTTCAATTTATAAACTAATATAGATATCAGAACACTTCTACCTCAAATATGCTAAGATATCAATCTTGAAGTGTTTATATTAAATGGATTCCTCCTGCATTTCCTTGCTCATATCAGTGCTCTTCACAATCACTTTCTAATTTAGCTTCTTCGATTCTACCTCATTTTACACTATGCTTTTCTCATCTACACTCTTTTTCAACATGCTCTTCTCCTCTATGTCACTTTTCAACATGATTTTCTCCTCTACGTCATTTTTCAACATGCTTTCCACCTCCATTATTATGTAAATGCTATCTCTCACTCTTCTTTGAGCATGTATCTACCAACTATCAAAAAACAAGGGTTTCAGGTTTGAGGGAACTTTTTGTAAGTTTTTGTGTAGTTTATGAACTTTATGTTGTATAAGGTGAACAATCTGCAATGAAGTCTTCTTCACCAATTCAAAGTATTTTATTTAAAACTATAGAGCCAATGTAGTGACAAAGTGTCAACAAACATAGGAATGAGAGTGTCTCATTCTTCCCAAGAAGAGATTGTTTCTCTTCATGGTATGGACAAAAAATTGAAATATTGATCATGCATATAACTGCAACAGTAATATCCCCTCGCTTACTCTTCCACTTTCATTAGTTACATTGCATGTTATTTGTAATGTTGAAGTTTATAAATATGTCAATCTAAGTGCAAAGGATAAAAATATACATGCTCCCTTTATTGCCACTGTAGGATGCCTCTCAACATAATAATAGAGTACACTAGTACTTGTGATGCATCCTAGCCACTTTTATACTCTGTGAAGAACCTAGCAATATAGGATACTAGTACACATGATTCATAGAGATATTATATGGTTATAGTACGATCATGTTAGATCTTCAACCATATCCTATATTTTTCTAATATAAATGTATGTTAGGATTATTTATTCATGATTCTTAGAGATAGTGTACATTATAACTTTAATCATACATTTTATTTTATATTGACTATCACAATTTGTCTCTATGCACATTAGCTTATTATTTTTTATTCAAATATTCTACTTATTGCATTCTTCTCATTGTATAATACTTCCTCTCTAGTAGTTTAATTATGTACATTATATATTTTTCCTATACATCTTTGAGATGTTCTAACACAATTATTTTGAAGATTTTATGTTTCTTAATATCTTTTTATTGTATTTCATATTTTTATGACATGTATAAGTTGTAGGTATTTTGTCCTAACGCATATTTTAGATCATAAATTGGGTGCACAAATTCATCACTTAAAGATTACTATTTACCCTTTTATGTATCTTCCAAATATTA
Organism: Sequoia sempervirens; assembly: GCA_007258455.2. Taxonomy (NCBI): domain Eukaryota; kingdom Viridiplantae; phylum Streptophyta; class Pinopsida; order Cupressales; family Cupressaceae; genus Sequoia; species Sequoia sempervirens. The sequence goes on along the minus strand of VDFB02281492.1, from coordinate 853,673,768 downwards.
TTATTTTAATAATTTTTTTTTTTGATTTAGTATAACATTATCACCTAGTAGTGTAGACATTGAAAAATGTCTTAGTCTGAGAACCTTATTCTTCTTGGTCTTCGTCTCCGAATGATCACATTCTTCTATCAATTAAATAATTTTTAATTATTTAATTAATTAACTTTTCCACTTTATTCTATCAAGTGATCAATTAAATAAATTAATTGTGTCACTAACCCTCCCCTTTATTCAATAATTAAATAAATTACTATTTATTTGATTATTTCCTTATTATTGTCCATCTATAGTTAAATAAGTAAAGTTAATTATTTAACTATTCACTTATCCTTTAACTCTTCTAATAGTTAGATAATTGTCAAAATTATTTAATTATCTCATGACATTCCTTCCCTCCATTAAATAATTAACTTTCCACTTTCCCATTTAATTAAAATTGATTCCATAAATCATTTTAATTAAATTTCCACTTTCTACCACTTGCCTTTTTCCCTCAAATAAATAATTTGGGAAAATTATTTATGCCTCCACTTTTCCAGATATTCCATTCTCATGAATTAATTGATTTCCAATTTTGAATTTGACCATTATCCCTCCACTATCTCATTTTTGAATCTCATCTGTTGATCGTCTATGGGTTCTTTCTAATCTTGACCATTTAATTTGTAACTCTCATTGCATTTTATCTCATCCATCGATCTTTGAATATTTCTAGAGGATCGATATCAACCGTTCATTCAATTATTTGTCTAGAAAAGAAGCCTTTCTCCTCCATTTTTGCTTTAACAACTACTTATCTCCAACTTTCTTACTTACTATTTGCACAAGTTAGACTACAAATATGAAGGAATATTTCCAAAAGAAGAAGGAGAGGAAAGATAAGTGATTCAAGTTAAAGCATGGGGAGTATTTTGATTTGATGCTTTTATTTTCCTTATGCTTTCATTGTTTTCTCTTGTTTAGATGAGGTTAATAACTTAGAAGTGTTGTGGTTGTCACTTTTATCTAGGCTAGATTGATTTTCCCCATCTTACATTGGTGGACCCGATGTGAAGAAAATATTTTGCAGGATTTGTATGACTTTCTCTTTATTTTTGTAGGTTTCCAATATGAAACGACACAACTGAGACACATAGCGACATAACTGATAAGAAACGACACATTTGATAGGAATAAAAAAATAACTATTTGGAGGGTAATTTTATTTGAAATAATGTTGGATCTGTTGAAAACAATGACACATTTCTGGGTGAGAATATTTGAATTCAAAATCATGACACAATTATTCTGGTGTGATGCAACACAATGCATTTGTAGTCCCATATGGCGTAATTGCCTATTGTGTATAAAATTATATATATATTTTTCTTTCAATTTTCCTTTTGGGTTTCAAGTAGGGTAGGGTTTTTGGCTACTAACTATTTCTTTTTAGCATTGGCTTTGGATTTTAGGAGCTCCCAAAAAATTGTTTCTTTTGAAACAACAAAAAAATTGGGCTCTTTGGTTTAGATTCAAGCAATTTTCCTTTTATTTATTTTCCAATTACAACTTGCATTAGGATAATAAGGGTAAAATGAACTTACATCTTTCACTCATAAGGATTTAAAAAAAACAGCAAAATGCATTTTCTCACTCATGGGCATTAAAATGAACTTGTATCAAACATCATTCCTATAAGAAGAATCCAAGTGTAAAATCATTTCTTTGGCATCCGTACAATCACACCCCACATTTATATTTTGGGATTAAAATGAACACCATGTGAATGTGAGGCAAAGGAACTACATATGCACTCTCCTTGCGCTTTGTGTGATCTAGGAGATTAAAAATAGTGCACTTCCTTGTTATTGTTTACCTTTTTAATTTAGAGGGCTTTCCACCCCACTTTGAAAGGTGCGAACAACCCAAGCGATAATAGGATAAATCCAAGCCCTTCCATATTGAGGATCAAAATCATAATTGGTGATATTGAGGATCAAAATCATTTCTTTGGCATCCATACAATGACACCCCACATTTGTATTTTGGGATTAAAATGAAAACCATGTGAGTGTGAGGCAAAGGCACTACATATGCACTCTCCTTGCACTTTGTGTGATCTAGGAGATTAAAAAATAGTGTACTTCCTTGTTATTGTTTACCTTTTTAATTTAGAGGGCTTTCCACCCCGCTTCGAAAGGTGGGAATGACCCAAGAGATAATAGGATAAATCCAATCCCTTCCAAACCGCTATATAAATGATGTTCTTGTGATGAAAGTCTCAAGTAATAAGGTGTGTATGTGTCATACTGACAAGTACCACCCTTAGTAGCCCTATGAACTACATAAAAATCCTTTCTTAGGAAGGGACTGGGAGGTCTCTTGACTATCCATAGTCTTGAGCTAATCTTTCTACATGTATGGCCACCTTGAACGGATTCCCTTACTAGAAACCAATTTGTGTTAGTGACCAAAAACATTTTTTACACACTCCCTAATCGCAGGAGGTCAAACCTTTGAAGTTGCCACACATCTTCACTAAGCATGTGTAGAGACATGAATTCCTCTTTTGGGGGAATGAGACATGGTGAGCCCAAGAAGTGCGTGTTGTGGAGGGGAGCCATTGTAACTAAGTCTCTATCTGTTTTCCTTGATTAAGTGGTTGGAGAAATCCTAGTGGGGATATCAACCAGTGGTTTCCTTGCCAACCATAGGATTTGTTCATTGTTGTTTATGTGTGTTTTATCTTGAAATAAAATATTTTCATATCCAAAAGCAAACCAAAAAAATCTATTTTTTACTGTATGTCATGTTTTCCAAATCAAGTTTCATTAAAATTAGTCAAAAATCCATTCAAAACTAGGTCAAAACCATCAAAAATGCAAAAACAATATTCTGGCACCACAACTAATAAAAATAGACCCGCAACTGTCATCCTAAACTACAAATGAACTCTAGAAAACTGCAACTATTATACTAAGTTATATTTGCAAAATTTAGAGCCACAATTTTCATCCTAAACCACATCTGAACTCTAGAAACCCGCAACCTAAAACAGTGCATTTGCAAAAAATAGTGTCGCAACTACTTGATAACCAAAAACTCTCAAAACCTTTGTCCAAATCCAATAAAATTATTTTATAGTGATCTTGACTGTTAAACTAGAGACTTTCAAGCCTTACCAATTCATGCTAGAATTACCATTTAGGACCACATTGCATTATAGGTTACTTTTCTCACTCTTTTCCATTGCATAAATTAACCTTAGACCTTTAGATTGCACTTGGCCTTACAAAATTCAGATTTAGGGAGATTATTAAACTCTTGGAAAGTACTTGGTCACCCATCCCATTTTGTATTTACCTTCATCTTTCACTTTACCAATCCTTTTTCATTGTCATCCTGGTCAAGTTTGAGTCTCAAGCTTGTATCCTAGCCTAAACTCAACCTTGTAAAAATTATCATTATCATAAAGGTCAACCATATTTGGATTTGTTACATTGATCCTACATTAGTTTGATTTTCATCCTTTGTCTCAAAATTTTTTAAGAATTACTATAGTCTCATTTCGATTCATATTTCACCCTTTTGATCATAGCTTTGTCATCACCATATCAATCTTTGACCTTGTACCTAAATTGTATTTTCATCTTTATCCCAAAAACACAAAAACATAGTTCATTTCATCTTATCCTTAGCATCATTTAGTCCCCATACCATTTTCCTTGGTCATCAATTATTCAACCTTTGATATCCTTTTTCATCCATTAGTCTCATTATCCTTGCATCCTTATATTTAAAAAATTCAAAAACATAGTTTAGCCTCATTATAATCTTGCATTATTTCCCCAACTAGCAAAGTCTCACACGGTTGAAACAAGGTCACACACCAAAAGAAAGGACATGGATTTCTTGAATGACCCCTTTCATGACACCATCCTTGGAAAAGTTCAAATAATTCCACACCTCAAACAGAGAAACCACAAAGAGACCAAACCGACACATTGGACAACTTAAACCTAGTTGAATTCAACAAAAAAATGACTCCTAAAGAAATTGAAAGAGCTTGCCAAGACCCAAGGGTTTCAAGCCTAGTTGATCAACTCATTGGTGCCAACCCTAATAGATTCTTCTATGCAGTAGCTAAAAAGGGTGCCAAACTCACTCAAGGATTTGATATATCAACCATTGTAGAAGAAGATACTCAAAATTTGTTTGCACTACGGATGCCCTCATCACAAAAACTATCAACAATACCACTTGGGGCTAGTACACACATGACAACCACCACCAAAAAAATCCCTATCATCTCCACATTTAGAAATAAGACAACCCATACTACCACACAAGGATCAAGTTTCACATTTGGGAGTACATCAAATTCTATGAGAAAGACCTTTACAAACCCTCTTTTCCAAAATTCCAATCAAGGCCCTCTATCACAAAGTCCTACATATTTTGTTCAAAATACAAATCAAGGTCCCATACCCACACTTCAAAACAAAAATATATATCATTCATTTCAATTTTAAAGTACACCCTCATCAAATCAGAATCAACCAAATAAATCTAGAAAGGTTCAAATTTTCTCATGAAAGATCTTGAATCAAATTCAAAGACCTAGGTTCTCAAACATTAACCAAGGACCCATCCCATCACTCCAGAATTCCAATCAAGGACATACCCCATCATTTCAACACATAAATCAAGGGCCTACACCTTCATTTCAAAATTCTAATCAAGGACCTACACAATCATTTCAAAATGTGAATCAATGACCCACACCATTCTCCCAAAACACAAATGCTATACCAAATTAAAAAAATGACTTTTGGGACAAACCTAAATTCCAATGTCATTCTAAACCAAAACAACACATATCAATATGGTAACCAAGGTCCCATGCCTCAAAATACCAATTCCAACCTAAATCTGACATATGACACCAACACCATATCACAAAATCAAAAAAATTCAACACCATCTCTTGTAGACACATTGATGCAACAATACAAGCCCTCCAACAAAAAATGGAAAGTATACAATTGGGAAGCAATAAGAAAATCTACTCTATGGAGGAATTTTTCCCCTTTCCATTTGAAAAAAATCTATACATTCCACCCTTTCCCCTCATTTCATGACACCACCATTTCCCAAGTACAAGGGGGTAGGGGATCCAATAGAATACATTCAAGAATTCAACACATCATGTATGGAAGTCTCATATGATCCCACCTATTTGATGAGACTATTCCCGCAAAGCCTCATGGGGCTAGCACTAGATTGGTTTGCACATATCCCTCCAGGGATCAGAACATTTGGCGAACTAGCTAAAAAATTCATTAACCACTTTTCCTTCAACATTAAAAATGATGTCACCCTTGCAACATTGAGCACGACCAAATAGGAAGGGGAATCACTTACCTCATTTTACTAGACATGGCAAGGTTTGGTTAGAAAGTTCCCTTATCAGATTCCTGAGAAATAATTGGTCACCATGTTTTTTGAAAACCTTGAAAAAGAAATGATGAGTAGCCTACAAATCCAATGTTGCACAAAATTTGATGAGATCCTTGAGAAAGGTGTGTTGATTGAAAAGGGTCTTCTAGCAAAAGGGTTATTCAAGGTAAACAAAGAGAATCCAAAACCCAACAATGACAAGAGAAAATACTGGTCTCAAAAAAGAATATCACAAATTATGGAGTTGTCGATGCCAAAGAGATAACCAAAGGCCCAACCATTCACCTTAAAGGTTCATCCTCATCAATTACATCAAATACATCAAACACCCAAGCATAAGGTCAAAACCAAACATTAAATGCATCCCAAAATAATCAACAATGAAGAGGTACCCCACATGCTAAAAGAACATACACTCAATTGGGTGAACCTATTGAATTAGTCCTAAAACAACTTTTGAAATCTAATTTCATCTCACTACCAAACATCAAAGATTATGAACCATCATTGATAAAACCTGACTGGTGTAAAGAAGAGGAATATTGTGAATACCACCATGGTAAGGGACACAAAACAACTTGATTTTGGACACTCAAGAATATCATTCAAGACCTTATTGAAAATGGAACCATTTCAATAGGTGATTCAAAAAATAAGATGAATGCTAATCACACCATATTTAAAACTCCCTTGTAAGACCATGATAAAGGAAAAGCCTCCAATTTAGGGAATAACAACAATAATGCTAGTTACGCTGCCATCAAGCATGATTACAACACTATTATCTTTAACATTAGACCCTTTGATGATCACAATGCCACCATTACCATAAACAATCCAAGTTTAGAATGTGTTGTTACCAACCATCAAACCATGATAACTATTCCAGGACCCCCTTCCAATCCATAGCCAAAAGGTCAGTACAATCTCCTTGACCAATTGGGAAAAATCCCACACAAATCTCTATCTTGGAACTCCTTCGCATATCACCACAACATAGAGCTATCCTTGATAAAGAATTGTAAGAAGCATCTGTACCCACTAACCTAGATGTCAATGAATTTTAGGCCATGATTTGGTACCTAGACCGCACCATGTCACCTTTTATAAGCAAGACTTGTCCGCATAAAAGTCCAACCATAAAGAGGCCCTACACCTTGAAGTATGCATTAATAAACACAAGATCATATGAGTCCTAGTAGATGGTGGAGCAGGTCTAAACATTTCCTCACTAAAATTTGTGAAAGCATTGGGATACTTGAAGAATTGTATAGACCAAACCAAGAAAATTTTGATCAAATCTTATGATGATGCTAAATATTCATCCAAAGGTGTAATTTCACTACTTGTAAGAGTTGGGCCAGCAATACAAAATACAATGTTTCATGTCTTGGACCTAGATTTACACAAACTTCTCCTTGGATTCCCATGGATCCATTCCACGAGGGCTATCCCCTCCACCTACCATCAATGCCTCAAATTTTTGTACAATGGCACTAGAATTACTATCCAGGGTGACCCTGATCCTTTTCAATATTGCACAAAGCTAAAAGGAACTGTTGAATGCCAAGTTCCCATCAATCGAGAGGTCTCATCCTCCACCTCATCTACCACTCCATCAAACTATATTAATCCATTTGCACTTGTAAAATCACCCACACCATTCACCCCACCTTCCATGCCCAAAATCTAGATTTAAGACAAAGGATGGGGAGAATACAACATGAAGAGTCTCTTTTTCATTGGAAAATTACCTAAATCAGTGAAGTCTTATGGAAAATTGCATTTGGTATAGCCTAAAGTTATCATTCATAATCCCCCTACCACCTTCACTAAATGGAGGGAGTTTTCAAATTATTCTTTAGATGACTATATTCTCACATGGCTGTACAAAGAAGAGGAGGATATTGAATCTAAGAAATTGCTAGTTGAATAGTATTTGAAAGGGTTCTTGATAATGAAATGACAAAGATATGATGGAAACAGTGGCCTTGGCCTAAATAAACAAGGAATTTTGGAACATTTACAACCACCTAAATTGCTGAAAAATCAAGGGTTAGGGTTTGTACGAATAAAAATGACTATCTTGGGTATCGGGTTACCCTCAAGTGAGACTATTAATGCTTCAAATGAAATTGAGACATCTAAGGACTATTATACTAACTCCAATTCCAATGAATGGGAATTGGATTTGGAATACTATAAATCTTTAATTATAACCTTGAAGAAATATTTAGAATGTCTAGTGAGCCTACCTTTAAGGAAAGATTTAGCCAAATGTTTAAAGTTTGTCCCCACAAAATCCCTATCCAAAAGTCCCTTTGAAAAGAGAAGAATGGATTAAACACTTTTGGGAAACCATTAACTTTGCTTCCTGGGAACTTGATGACTCTACTTATTTCTTTACTCTATCTTCCTACACCATGATCCTTGACAATACCGATGATGGCTTACCCCTTTTCTACCTACAACTCATAGATTGGGATAAAAAAGAACCACCAAGTTTGGACACTTTCAAGAATGATGAAACAATTGTTGAGTTCATGGGACTTCATGAAGGAATAAAAAGTGGGGATCATAAGGTTGAATTTTCTAGAGAAATCAATTATGCAGCATACTTTGGTGAGGTTGTCCTTTCCTCTAATCACAAAAGTGAAAATGACGAAAAAATAAAAATAATAGGTCTTCAAGTGAAAACTGAAAGGTTCTTGCTAACCACGAAAAAAGTAAAAATAAAGGTTGTATTTGAAGGTGAAAACCTCTCTGAGGAACCTGAGGATGGAGGATTAGACAATCTCCCTATAAATAGAGAGAGATTTCCATTAATTATAAAAGAAATAGAAGAAGTGTACATTGGTACACAAGACAATTCTAGAATTATACAATTGGCAGCATCTTTGACCATCAAGGAAAAGCTTGAGTTTATAGCATTATTTTTAGAAAGACAAGTTAATTTTTCATGGTCATATGTTGATATGCTTGGATTGGATCTCGAACTTGTTCTACATCACTTACCACTTTTACCAAATACTAAGCCATATAAACAAAACTTAAGAAAAATGCACCCATATATTGCACTCTTGGTCAAGGTGGAATTGAAGAAACCCTCAAATGTTGGGTTTATTCACTCTATTGATTATGTAGATTGGATATCAATCCTTGTTCCTATCACAAAATTGAATGGGAAAATTAGAGTGTGCACAGATTTCAAAGATCTTAACAAATCTTGTCCTAAAGATGATTTTACTCTACCAAACATTGACATCATAGTAGACCTTACTGCTTGATATGGATGGATTCTTGGGCTACAATCAGATAAGAATTTCTCCTGAAGATCAACCAAAGACAACTTTCACATGCACTTGGGGAAATTTCTATTGCAACGTCATTTCATTTGGACTTAAGAATGTTAGAGCTACATATCAGAGAGCCATGATTACTATTTTCATGACTACATGCATGTGCTTATGGAAGACTACGTTGAAGGCCTTCTCTAAAAATATCTAGAACGAAGTGGTCATCTAGCAGTCTTGTACAAGATTTTCACATAGATTAAAAAATGCCAACTTAGGATAAATCAGAAGAAATGTGTTTTCAAGGTCCAATCAAGAAAACTTTTATGATATATTTTCTCCCGCAAAGGAATAGAATTTTATCCCACTAAAGTTAGAGACATATTGGACATACCACCACCAAAAAACATAAGTCAGTTAAGAACATTACAAGGAAGATCACAATCAATTCATAGGTTCATTTCCCAATTAGTAGACAAGATCCATCCATTTCAACATTTGTTAAGAAAAGGAATTCCCTTAAATTGGATAGAGAAATGTCAAGAAGCATTTGATTAGATCAAGAATTATTTACTAACTCCACCAATTCTCATGCCTTTGATTGATGAAAGAAATTTGATATTGTACATGATAGAAACCACATCAACACTGGGGGCATTATTAGCACAAAATGAAAATGATGGAAAGGAACGAGTAATTTATTATTTTAGTCACATATTAGTTGGATATGAATTGAACTATATCCCTATTGAACAAGCATTTCTAGCAATTGTATTTGTAGCCCAAAAATTGAGACATTACGTGTTGAACCATAAGACAAAATTGATTGCCAAGATTGATCCTTTAAAATATCTTCTCAGTAAAGTAGCTTTGACAAGAAGATTGGCTAAGTGGGTTATGATATTAAGTGAGTATGACATTGAGTACGTTGATCGAAAATTAGTAAAGGGACAAGTGATAGATGACTAGCTCATAGATGCACCAGTAAAGGTAGATCATTCTTTGATATCTAATTTCCCAAATGAATGAATCTTTGTCATAGACACACCAACAACATGGAAACTATAATTTGATGGATCATATACAAGTCATGATTTAGGAGCAAGATTTTTTTTTTCACCCCTCAAGGAGATCCCATTCCCAATTCATTTTGAATAGCATTTCCATGCACTAATAACATAGCTGAATATGAAGCCTTATTGATAGGGCTTCGAATGGCAATTAAATGGAAAATCAAGAACCTTCAAGTCTATGGAGATCCTAGTTATTCATTAAGCAAGTTATTGATGATTATGACACTAAGGATGAAAAAATGATGCCCTACAAGCACATGGTGGATAGTTTCAGACTATACTTTGATAATTGTGGACAAAGATTTTGGCACAACAAGGCTCTCTAACACTTCTAGGTTTTTTTCACCTAAAAGGAGAGAGGTAGGCCAAAATTGCTATGTCTACACTGAAGATTAATGTAAATATGTCTAAATGGAATGATCTAATTGAAAATAATGGATAAAAGAGATTGATTATTGAAGAGAAACTATTGAAATGCAAGATGTTTGAAAACACAGTGTAGTATGTAAAAACACCTCGAAATATGAATAGAAACGCAAATAGAATATAACAGGGAAATAAAATAGAAAGCATGCACCTGGAAATGTGTTGAAGACTATAATGAAGACTAGAAATACTATTGTTTCTAAAAATTTGGCCTATTGGGACACTTACGCCATTCTAGGCGACTTAGTCCTAGTTCTGGAAAACTGCATTGGGGCTTGTTTAATCCAAATGGGTGTCTAAATCCATAGAAATAATTGATAGACATGTACAGTGGGCATAATTCACCACTAATGGTGACTTAGTCCACTTCTAAATTTCTAAAAATTTGAAAGTGGTTGAAATGGAAACCCTTAGTTTGAACTTCAGTTCCTGACAAGTATCCGCCTATGAAACTCTGATTTTTGACACTATAAGTGATTTCTTGTGGATATTTTGACTTAGTCAACAAGGAAATATCTTTAGAAAATTTCCAACATATTCTTCAATGATTCCCAGGTCCAAAGTACGTATATTTGCAAACACATAAGGAAAGAGAGATAAATGTTGAACGTTAGGGCATGGGGGTTTGCCTTGGTCAAACCCCTTTTAGGTAATTAAACCAAATTAAGAAATGAGATGAGTCATGAAAATGAAACATGAAGGAGTTAGAAACTTTCCATGATGACAGATCTTGACTTTCTACAACAATAGATGAAGAATCTTCCCTTGAATGTTTGAAAAAGCTATATTGATGTCTTGAAATGTTAAAAACCTAGCTTGCTTGACTTGAATGCATGATGAATGATTAATAAATAAAAAATTGATTATGAATTAGGGTTTAAAAGCTTTTATTTATAGGAAATCCACCTAATTTTCTCATTAATTTGATCCCCAAGGCTGACATGAAGGAAAATTAAACTTAAAATCCAAATTTTCCCTCTCAAACCTTGAAAGTAACCCAAATGGGACTAATTCACCACTCTGGGTGACTTAGTCCCACCTGGCAAGGACTCATTCACCTAGATGGGAAACTTAGTCCCACATGGGTTCTTTTTCTAGTTGGATATTCAGCGATTGAAGAAATCAGGTTTATATGATGATTTTATTGGGTATTTGATCAAATTATGCCTCAGGATGCACAATATAGGGTCATAGGGACCTATTAGTGATTATATAACGAGTAATTAGGGCTAAGGACAAATTTTAATGTGAAAGTATGATTAAATACACTTTACAACATTAAAAATGAGGTCAACATAGCTTAGAAAGGTACGACATCCAATGTGAATGTTTAAGACATATTACAAAACTAGATTAAAGTTAAGTTTTATTTACAAGCCTCCTAGATTAATGTGATTGTAAACATGGGTTTTGGTACCCTAATGTTCTCTTTCACTTCTAGGGTTTTTCACCTAAAAAGAAAGGAATAGGCCAAAACTGACTATGTCTACACTCAAGATTAATGTAGTATGAATGATATATATCTAAATAAGATGATCTAAATGAAAAAAAACTAATGAAAGCTATTGATTATTAATTCCAAACTAAAGAAATGCAAGTTGTTTGAAAACATAGTGTTGATATACAAAAAGACCTGGAAATGAAAGTAAAATGTAACATAAATGAATGAAAATGAGTGTGTGCACCTGATAAATTGCTAGAGACTGGAAAGGAATTTTGAAATGTTATTGATCCTAAAAATTTGGCCTATAGGGACTCATTCACCATTCTGTGTGAATTAGTCCTAGATTTGGGAAACTATTTTGGAGCCCGTTTCAGACAAATGGGTATCCAAAACTATACAAAAAAAATTTAGGCCTGGCAATGGGACTCATTTACCACTAATGGTGAATTAGTCCAATTTTGAATTTCTGAGAGTCCAAAAGTGGAAAAAACAGCCCTTGGTCTGCACTTCAGTTCCTTACAAGTGTTCGCCTCTAAAAATCTAATTTTCGGCAATGTAAGTGACTTTTTGTTGATATTTTGACCTAACCAATGACGAGATGACTTTAAAAACTTTACAACTTAATCTTTAATGATCTCCAAGTCTTCAAGATACCTAAATATGCAAACACACAAGAAAAGAAGGAGAAATGTTGGATGTTAGGGCATGGGGGTTTTCCTTGGTCAAACCCCTTTTAGGTAATTAAACCAAAATGAAGAAACAATGCGATGAAGCATGAAATAATGGAGTTAGAAACTTTCCATGATGATGGATCTTCAATTACTACAACAATGAATGAAGAATCTTCCCTTGAACATCTGAAAAATGTTATCTTGATGACTTAGAATGCTAAAACCCTAGCCTCCTTCACTTAAGAACATGATGAATGAAGGATGAATAATGAATGAGTTGTGAATTAGGGTTTAGAAGCTTGTATTTATAGGAAATCCACCTAGTTTTTCCCATTAATTTGATCCCCAAGGCTGACATGGAGAAAAATTAAACTTAAAATCTAATTTTTCCCACTCAAACCCTGAAAACAACTCAAATGGGACTCATTCACCATCCAGGGTGAATGGGTTCCACCTAGATGGGACT